>PVKE010000510.1:0-140029 GCA_004027555.1 Craseonycteris thonglongyai | reverse complement strand
GTGTCACATACTACCTTCAATTTGGCTATGAGTTTTGAACAATAATTGTCCAATGTCATGCTCTAATTAATCAGTTGTACTCTTTAAGTAATGTCAAAAATCACATTTAATAACCTATCATGAAACTGGTGAATGATCACTAGAACACAGATTTACAGAAATGAGAAGCTTTCTGGGGTACATGAGGGTGAAAAAAAATATGTTAGACAAACAGTCTTGCATGCTAAATGGCCACTGTCCTAAGAGATAATAGAGAGTTAAGCTTTTTTCTTTTTTAAAGACAAGAAACTTGGGGAAGCTGGGATGGCTCAGTGAGTTAAGTGCTCACTTTTCAGCTCTAGGGACTGAGGATTGAATCCAAGCCCCGGCCCATGTGGACACATATGCTGAACTGCAATGTGCTTCCCATATGGGAGACCCCTAATTTGGGGGGTCTCGCCCCCTTGCCTCTCATGTGTGAGGCCCCTGGCCCAATTCCTGCAATGTGTGGCCTGCCCACCTGTGTGGAATGAAACCATGTCGAAAACTGATGACATGCAACTATGGAGACTACTCTGGGCCTTCCCCCTTCTCTCTCTGTTTCTGTCAAAAAACAATAAAATAAATCTTAAAAAAAATAAATACAATAAACTTGTTTTAAAAGGTAAAACACAGATGTATTAATATTTCCTTACATTGATTTCAGATTTTTACTCAAGTGTTTTAATCAATACATGTATTGACAACCTATTCAGTGGAAGAAATATCCAGAGGATTTACAAAGGAAAAAGATATTCTGTCTTTAAGAAGGATGCAATGTAACTGGGGGGTAATACACAGATCAAACATGTATAATCAAATGTTGAACATGATGTACCACCGACTAACTGCTCCAAGTCAGAAGATGGAGTTTGGGTCCTGCCTCTGATACTTACTAGCAATGTGACTTGTAAGTCGCACTTCCACATGTAGCATCCTGCAGTAGTTTAAGAGCACTGCAGGTGCCAGATGCTAGGGTTTAAATTCCAGCTCTTATAAATTGAGGCAGATTATTTAATTTCTCTATGCCTCAGTTTCTTTTCTTTTTTTTAATTATATTTTATTGTTAAATTTAATGGGGTGACATTAGTTGGTAACAATTAGGTAGTTTCCAGAAGCACTGTACAAGTCCACATCACATCACCCATGCATCGCATTATGTGTCCACCTCCTAGAATCAGCTCCCCCTCCACCACCATATATCTGGTGCCCACTCCCACCTCCCCCCACAACTCTCCCTCCCCCCTTCTCCCCCTTCTCCAGGTAACCACCAAACCATTGAGTGTGTCCATAATTATGCCTCAGTTTCATCATCTATAAGTGAGAAACACCATAGTGCTTGCCCCAGAGAGTTATTGTCAGAATTAAGCAAAGTGCAAAGAGCAAGAACAATGCCTGGCACGTAGTAAGTGCTCACAAAATGCCAGCTATTATCATTATTATTAGGTGTATCTCAGTATTTTCAAATCAAAAAGTTGGTCTACCTATCACATAGGAAACAATGATAAGGATGAAACCTGTGCATTGCTCCTATTACCAATATCTAATCGATAGCATTTCTTTGTGCTTATATGTCTGTATGTCCTGACTTTATGCCTGCCTGGGACTCCAGCACCCTCCGCCTCACTGAGCCACAATCTTCGCTGGTTTTCACAGCCAGGGACTTGTCTCCCCAGCACTGGAGCCCTGGGCTGGGGAGCCTGGTGTGGGGCTGGGACCCCCTGCTCCTGGGAGCAGGGACATTTCCTGCTGAGGTATCCTTCCTAATGTTTAACGCCACACATGGGTGTGGGAAGAGCTTGTCCTACATCTCCACCCGTCCTACTGGTCTTGAGGTGGCTTCTTCTGTATGCCTCTAGTTGTAGGACTTCTGTTCAGTTAGACTTCAGGCGATTCTCAATGATGGTTGCTCTGTACTTTTTACATGGTTGGACTTAAATCTACCACATTGCTTGCTATTTTCTATTTGTTCATTATTATTTATTCTGCTTTTCCTGCCTGCCTTTGGATTGAGTATAATTTATGAGTCTATTTTATCTAGTCATATCTCTATTTCTTTTTCTGTGTGGTTGGCCTAGCATTTATAATATACATCTTTATCAGACTACCTTCAAGTAACACACCATTTTACATTGTCGAGAACTATGAAGAGTATGAAATTTTATCCCACTTGCAAGTTAACAAGTCAGAAGACAGAGAATTCTGAGTCAGTGATGAAGGACAGTTTGTTAATCACAGCAACAGCATAGTATTTGTGCACTGTTCCCCCAAGCCCCAGTTTGTACAGGCTGATGTGAAGAGGGCATTTCCACATGCAACGGGTTATGTTATAGGAACAGAACTCTAGCTTAGGGACTCCAATCTCTTCTCATGGTCAGTAAGCATACTGACTTTTGCTCCCAGAGGAGACACGGATACGCCCCCATTCTACCTCTGTTCTCTCTGCCTAGAACACTGACCCCAGATATCTATCTGCCTGGCTCGCTCACTACCTCCTTCAAGTCTTAGCTCAAATGCACATTCTCAGAAAGGCCTTCTGTGACTATGCTCTTTAGATTTGCAATTTCCCACCCTTAATTCAGCTAGCACTCATTATGCCTCTTTCTTCTTTATTTTGGCTTAAGCAACTAGGTAGGTGTTGATGTCATTTACTAAGATAAGGGAGACTTCAGAAGAAAAAGTCGATGCTTTCTGTGTTGGATGTTTTTGAAGAAAACAAAATCTGATTTAACCTCATTCAAAATTTGTGGGATAGTCATTTTGCCAATTGAATGCACTAGTCTAGAGTTCAGTAAGGATAGTTGGATCTGGAAATATACAAAATCTAACATGAATTTACACTGTCCAGAAATAAAAACAGTTCCTGCCATTACCATGCTATACAACTATTATTGTTCACTGCCTCTGTTCCCCACTTATATTCAGCCATCAAATTTCTTCCATATCCTCCTCTCTTACTTGGTGTTATAATTCTATTTTGTCCTGCTGCTTAATTCAGCCAGATCATGTCACCTTGTGAGTTAGATGGGAGGAATAGGTACCAAGGCGAATAGAAATTTGGTCACTTGAAAAACATGTGTGTAACTCCTTCTGCAAAAGTTAAAATCGCTCCAAGGTTAGTCACTTCTACCTCAGATAGTCAACATTAGCTGAATGTCTTGAAATAGTAAAAGCTTGCTTAAGCCAATTTCAGGGGCATTTAAGAGAGAAAGGGAAGATAAAGTGCTGAAAGAGGCAAAAAAGTACAGATATTATTTATATCTTTAGCATGGAATTTTTTTCAAAATACGTAAAAAGAGTTTAAAGTGTTTTTGAATGAATTTCCAGTGTGCCCAGTACTATTTTAGATGGCAGTATTCAACAAAAAGTTGTTGGAAAACCTGCTCTTTTGAAATCTTACTGAGGTTTATTCAAGTGTTGAAAGCATGGAGTTTATAATGAGAAGACGTAGATTCGAGGCCTGCCTGAGTGACATAGTAGCTAAGTGACCTTGAGCTGACAAGTTTCCTCTCAAGCCCTGCTTTGCCTCCCTCAAAGAATGGTTTAAGGGTCAAATGAGATTGTATATATGCAAATAACCCACAACAATAAAGCACTATGCAAATATGTACTCATTAGCTAAGACAATGATTCTTAGGCTTGGATTTGTGTTAAAAACCACCTGGGAAACTCTCAGCATTCTAGTTCTCTTATTGGATATAATGGTTACATGTATCTTCGGACATCCATAACATAGATACTAAAATGTGCGATTTTCAAAGAACTGATATTACAAAAGAATGCTAATGATTTAAATGTTAAGTAAAAATGGCAGAATATACAGACCTGTACAAAATAAAGCAAGCTCTAATTCTATTAAATACATATGTGTATATGTCTATGTATATAAGATACACACATGTGACATTTGTTATAGCAGATAGATGAAATATAGTTAATGTCAAAAAGATTATAAATATTACAGTTTTTATCAAAGTTTGTTAAACTTTTTCAGCTTTAATATTTTAAAAAGAACCACAATAAACATCTCCCCACTTACCAGATCAATATTTTGCATTATATCCTGAAAGGAAGGATGAGTTCGAAACTGTTCAAAGAGATCTCGTTTATAAAGCAGTGCATACACCAAGTTTGGATTGTGGTGAAGAGAAGTTGTCAGGCAGGAATTGATAATCTCTAACATCATTCGAATCACTTCTTCGATGACATTTAGGTCTTGTGCCTGATAAAGAAAGAAAGCCCCATACAGAGTCAGTGTTTTTCTTTTTGACACATAATTAATTAGAATGAGAGCAACTGCTTTAAAATTATAACAACATTGGAAAGATCATGCAAAAAAACCTCTTCAAGATTATTTTTGTCAACAATCTTTTTTTTTTTATTTATTCAATTATTTTGCAAACATCCTTTTTAAAAAATTGTTTGAGAGAAGGTAGGAGAGAGAGGGAGAGAGAGAGGGAGGGGAGAGCCCAGGTGGATGTGGGGCTGAGCAGGGCACATGGGAGGTGAGAACCTTTGCCATTGAACCATCTCGGCGGTTATTAGTAGTACTGCAGTTCAGCACATGGGGTTGCACGGGCAGGGGCTGGGAATGGAAACCAGGACCTCGTGATTATGAGGCTAGCACTCAAATGCTGGGCTCTCCCAGCATCCCCAAGAATCTTTTAAATTAGATTTATCAGTTACTAAAGGATTTGAGTGAAAATTTTTTTAACTCAGTATGGTGACAATTAGGATTTTTTGCATAATAAACCGTAGACTCGCCAACCCTGAAGGAAATTTGGAGCTTGCTTAGCCCCTGGTGTGACAGATCCTTATTTGTGTTCCCATCACTGTGTCATCCGAAATCACTAGACTTTCATAATGTAAAGTGGTGGTACTGTCCTACCGATTCCAAGACAATGCCTAATTCAGAATATGTCTTCATTTTCCTGCACTGTCATTTCAACCTCTATATTTACAGGTAAACAGTCTATAGTTTTGTTTCTGTTTCTTCAGAGTCAATATAGTCTTTGGGACTTTGAAAATGAAATCGTTATAAGATAGCAAAACTCAAAGTACCGGTAAGCAACCAACAAATCTCTTGGAAGAAAGAACAAAAATATATGTAAATACAACTGACTCCTTGAGTTTTCTAAATTATGTGTGCCAGTTGAAGCAAAAATTCTAACACTGATAAGATTCTCAATGCAATCCTCTTTGATAGTGCCCAGTTTAGAATTCAGTTTGTTTTACTGAGCTTTCAATTTTAATGACTATATTTTTCATTTTAAGTTTTCTATTACTAACTAGTTCCCTGTCACAGTCCTATTCTTGTCATTTCTCCCTGTTTTAATTTCATAATTATTTATTCTTTATAAATATTATTCCTTCATTTATCTTTGAGGATACTAAAAATACTTGGAATATTTTCAAAATTATTGTATTAATTTTCAATTCTGTTGCGATCAGGACTATGCTGGCTGTGTTTCTTAGTATTAAGTTACACTTCAGCATGTATTTTGAAATTTTGGTTATGCAGGCTCATTTAATATAGATTAACCTCTCCAAAGCTACAGGTCATGCAGTGGCTTCTTAGACTGTGAAATTTCCCATTCTGAAACCGGTGTCTCAGGGCTCCTGCCCTGCAATCACGCTACAGATAGTAAGAGCAGGGTCTGTCACCAAGACATCAGTTTGGCTCAAACTCCCATTGTGAGGTTGGATCAGTGTCCTCCTGCCTTCTTAGACATAGAACCTAACAGCCATTACTAAAACCTTTAAGTGAGGCTCTTTTTTTTAAAGATTTATTTATTGTTTTTGACAGAGAGAGACAGAGATACAGAGTCAGAGACAGAGAGAAAGGGGAGGGCCCAGAACAGTCTCCATAGTTGCACATCATTGGTTTTTCCACATAGTTTCATTCCACAGGTGGGCGGGGCTGCATAGGGCAGGAACTGGGCTGGGGGGCCTCGCCCCGGTGAGAACTGAACTGGGGGCACTCCCCAGTTCAGCATATGGGTCCACACGGGCCGGGGCCAGGATTCGATCCTCGGTCCCCAGGGCTGCAAAATGAGCACCTAACCCACTGAGCCATCCCGGCTTCCCCTAAGTGAGGCTCTTTCCAGTAAAAGATCTATTCCAGCTCCCAGTTTCCAGCAGGTAACCTGGCACTGGCATGTTGCCTCTCACCTGGGTACCTTCAGGACTGTACCCAGGAGAAGCTGAGCTACAGCCACTCCTGCCTCCTTGCAGACCTGAGGCTTTTTCCACAGGCTTATTGTTTCAGACCCTGCTCTCTGCCTCAGTTTCCTTTTCTATTTCTGCTCTGAGGACTATCTATCTCATTTTGGGGTATGGCTATGTGATTTAAATGTTCTCTTGTTAGAATTCATCTATTATTTTTATAGTTTTGGAGCAAAAGTAAGATTAGCCTTCAAAGTAGGAACTAACAACATAATCTTGACCAGAGTTAGCTCAATTATATTTTCATCTCATTTTGGTACTTGAATTAGTAGAGACAAAAGAGACTTTATGTTTCAGAATTATCTCTCTTTTAAATATATATATATATATATTTATTTTTATTTTTGACAGAGAGAGAGATATACAGAGACAGAGACAGAGAGAGAACTGAACTGGGGGAGCTCCCAGTTCAGCATATGGTTCCGCACGGGCCGGGGCCGGGATTCGATCCTCGGTCCCCGGCGCTGCAAAGTGAGCGCTTAACCCACTGAGCCATCCCGGCTTCCCCTAGAATTATCTCTCAAAGTCATTTAAGAGCAACCCAGTAAGGTAGCATGACTACAAGTCAAAATATTATTTTTCTGCAGAATTTTATATTCATAAAGACTTCATACATCCATTTAAGTCCTACTATATTAAACTTAAATTTCAAAAATGAATTATCTGTTGATAGTTTATAATTTCTGCTTTCAAACATCGAACATTTATTCTCAATGTTTTAATGAGTAATTTTCTGAAATAAACATGGCAATATACCCGACCCCTACATAGGTACCTGCTCATTTAAACCCAAACTAAATGATTGACCATTTATTTTATACTCAAGTCAGGTAAAGTGTAAACTGGAAACTTTACATCAATGAGCATACTCCATATTAGCTTTCACTTTGTATCAATCAATTTGACTGAAGGCTCCTTAAGAGTTATATTAATCCTCTTCTATTTAAAGGAGTTACTGGGTATTTCTCTTATAGTGCTTCTGTGACAAGTTCTAGTTCTGATGCTATCTTTTACAGATTTGTTTTTTTTTTTAAGATTTATTTTATACTTCTAACAGAGAGACAGAGAGAAGGGGGAGAACACATAGTCTCCATAGTTGTATGTCATCAGTTTTCTAGATGGTTTTATTCCACACAGGTAGGTGGGGGCCCTGTAGGGTGGGAACTGGGCCAGGGGCCTCCCGTATAGGAAGCTTGTCCTGGCAAGAACTGAACTGGGGACACACCCCAGTTCAGCATATGGGTGCACACTGGCTGGGGCCAGGATTCGATCTTCAGATCCTGGAGTTGCAAAGCGAGGTTTAACCCGCTGAGCCATTCTGGCTTCCCCATATAGATGATTTTTTAGCTGCAAATTTATAAGTTAAATAACAACACAAAGTTTCTCAAAGTATTAAAATCAACTGAAAATATAATGTAAGAAGTTATAGCAAAGACATTTTATACAAAATCATATTTTGTTGGATTGTCATATTAGGAAATATCTTAAAATTTTTTTTAAGTTCTATCTATCTATCTATCTATCTATCTATCTATCTATCTATCTATCTATCTATTTATTTATTTATGACAGAGAGAGAACTGAGCTGGGGGAACTCCCCAGTTCAGTATATGGTTCCGCACGTGCGGAGCCAGGATTCGATCCTTGGTCCCTGGTGCTGCAAAGTGAGCGCTTAACCCACTGAGCCATCCCGGCTTCCCCTATCTTAAATATTTTAATGTAAAATTATAAGAAAATAAAAATGAGAGTTTAAACGTAATTCAGAAATTAAAAATAAGGTTAAATTAAAGAGTAGATTATAATTTTCTGTCAATATCTATTTAAAACATAACATTGTAAAAGAATTTAGGTTGTTAAAATTTCAGTTTGAAGACCTCCTCCCAACCCTAGCCCAACTACTCTGTTTATGTGATAAGGCCAATTTCCTTCCTGGTTACATCCAGGGGCAAAATTCAAAATACTTAACAACTAGTAGGTCAAAATATTTAACAACTGCTAGTGCTACTGAATGCCGGCTGTACACATTGGAGCGGCCCTACCAGCTTACACCTGCTGGGTGTCAGTCACAGTTATTCCACAAGTATTTTCAAAGGGATTACTTCTTGAGAAATAAAATGAGGTTTTCTTGAATTCAAGTACCTACATTGTTTTTTTATAAGCCAAAACTATACCAATAATTTCTATTTTATTCAATTCAGCAATTCTTTAGCTTCATACTGAGCAGTTCAGTCATTATCTATCCAATTAGAAAGCTTAGAATTTGATCAAAGAATTATAAAAACATAAAACACAGTCAGAAGTTATGTAAGACACTAATGACACTCCCTTTACTGCTATATAACATCTATTACAAGTGGTCAACCAACTTAGCCTCGAACACAGAAACCTGAGGGGCTCCTGGTTCGTTCTTTGTTGCTGTTACAGAAAGCTGTTACAGGTTAACAGAAAGAAGTGCACACCTTAGCACTTTTCTTTGTTCTATGCCACCGTCACAGCTACCACCTCCTCACTACACCAGCAATTTCACCTGTCCCTCAGTATAATCTGGTTTAAAGCCTCATCCTACTCACATTCAGTTAGCTGCCCACCATTTGGATTGTTTTGTTCAGAGGTATAATTCTGTATATTTAGTTACTGCCATTAAGATACATAATAAGTACATAAATGCACAGTTATAATCCCAGCAACTAATTCATTTCCATTTTCAAGTGGCAGCAGTTCCCTGCTAACTGCGACTTTAATCATCCCCTTAAAGAACAGCTCGCATTCCTGCTGCTTAAGCTGTTTCCTAGAAACCATGCTCTTATGGATCCTTCCATTTGTGTTGGAAGATATATTGCAAATTCAAGGCACCAAGCAGGTCATGAAATAATCATGGGCCAGAGGGGTAAATTATGTACCAGGAGACTCTGATTTACTAGAAATAAAGTATCAAACTTTCGGCTAATTCTAATTTCCAAAGCAAACTATCTTAATAATTATAACTTACAAGTATATTGAGCCTTCAAGTTGCTACCATGACTAGATTCTGGTGTAAGCACCTACTATGCATGACAATAAACAGATGAAATCCTTTATGTTTCAATTTTAAAAAGCATTATTGGTAATAATCACCACTTGTAAAAAGATAAAAAATTAGCATGGATTACAGGTCTTTAGAATTACAAAGTTGTCCAAATCTTAGTATTTAAACAGATCTAAATGACTAACCTAATTACAATTTGGGTGTCAGACTTTCAAATAGTATTTAAAGAAGGTTATTTGATCTTTTTCATGACAATTAAATGAGGTAGTATTTGTAGAGTCCTTTAAAACAGTGTGTAAAACAGGATATCATGTGTATGTTTCTTAAATGAAAACAAACACATTAAACTATTTTAAAGGGAAAAAATCATTTGAATTTTAGACATTATTATAAAAAAGAAAAAGAGAAATACTTTTCCAAAGTTCATAAATTAATGCAATTACAATCATATAACTACAAAAAATTCAGAAATCACATTTCTTAGTCTTAAATATAAACCCCAAATTCTGCTTCTATTAACTTACAAAACTGGTCCTTTAGAGAACAGGGTATAGAAAAACTGACTTACATTTATGGAATAACATAAGGTTTTCTAAAAAGACATGCTTTAAAAAAAAATAACCATGTTTCCTCTGTACTGTGTCAAAATTAGCTTTGTCAGAAATAAAATATGATGGCTCATTGGTAGAGCAGCAAAATAGGTGGAGAATATTGTGCCTTTTTCATTCATGGTACTTTATTTTTAGTTATACTGCTTCCATTCTAGGAATGGATCTCAGATCAGACTTAAGTTTCAAAAAAAAAAAAAAAAGAGAGAGAGAGAGAAGAAAAGAAAAAGCATACTTATTATATTGTGAAAAATCTCAAATGTGAAAACAAGGACCCTGAGAAAATGGTCCTGTTTTCAGATGTTCCTGCTGGTTTTCGTACATGTTGGTAATGAACACTGAACAAGTTCTGTGTGAAGCAGCAATTTCATGTCAAAGGGACAAGTTGGCAGTTGTGGGAGTCTCTTACCCTGTCAACAGCATTCATGGTTGTCTCATTATATAAACTTCCTTTTCCCTTTTAAGAGGGAATTTATACAGTTAAATAGTTTCAAATCATTTATTTTTAGTTTCCTTAAGAGAAGCATATGTATCTTGTTTGTATTAGTTTTGGGGGGATTCCAAGAGAGTTGTCTAAATTTCCTGCATTTTCAGCAGAAAATAAAACCTTCAACAAAATTAATGGGACTTTGCTGAAGTGGGGATGAAGGGGGAGGAAATAAACAGGCAAGCCTCTTTCTAAAGTTAATGTGCAAATGGCCTTCAAAGCCAATCATGTGGTGATAGACCCTTGTTATCTTTATGTTGTTAATTCACTGGCACACACACTGAAAAGCTTTGTGACCATGTTATTTCTAGCCAGAACTGGATCTGTCCCAAAATATCGAGCTTCTGATAGCAAGAACTGGCTTTATATTACATGCAAAATCACAGCTGAAGAATAAATCCTGTGACCAGATGAGACAATGTGTAACCTTAATAATGCAGAGGGAGGCAGGAGGCAGAGTTATGGCACCACCGTTCTTGTGTGGGAATGTAAAATGAAATGGTCTTTTTCTTTACTCCTTGGACAGGGTTTGAATGTGGCCCACCAGCCTAAAGTAGAACCCTGGGAAGTCTGTTATTTAAAACATGCTTACTGGTGGCAGGAAGGCAAGATAATGGTGGCTGCTAAAGGTCATTGGCTAACTTTACATGTTTTTTCCATACCTGGAAATTAGCCAGAGAACTCACACAAATAGGAATGTTCTCATTGAAATCCAACTAAGTTGCAGCCCCCAACAATCAGACTACCTAAGTGGGCTACTCACATTGGGCTGAAAGTGGGGTACAGAAAAATGCTTCTCCCACTGCTTCAGACCCTCCTATTGGCAGAAGAGAGTAAGTATATACAGTACCCAAAATTAGAGTTTTTCATTTTGTTTTTAAAAATTTAATGTTCTGCCTTAAGAATTAGTGTTCATTTCCATTTTTCTTCAAAACACATTGGTGTTTTATTACAAAAAAAAATAAAAATACCCAGAGGATGTTGGGATAGCTCAACAGGTTGAGCGCTTGCCTTGCAATGGTGAGGTCTGGGGATTGAATCCCAGCCCCGGCCCGTGCAAACCCTTATGCTTACCTGCAGCACAACTGGTAACTGCCAGGATGGCGATGAAGGTTCTCCCCTCCCATGAGGGAGGCTCCCAGTTTGGTTTTACCCAGCGCAGCCCCACATCCACCTATGTGGAATGAAACTACCGGTATGTCAAAACTAGTGATGCACAACTATGGAGACTGTTCTGGAACTGAGCAGGGGGTCTCTCACGTGGGAGGTGAGAACCTTCATCGCCATGCTATCCTGGTGGTTACGAGCTGAGTACACGGGGTTGCATGGGCCGGGGCCAGGGCCGGGAATTGAACCCTGGACCTTGCAATTGTGAGGCAAATGCTCAAACACTGAGCTATCTATCCGGGCATCCCAGAGCTGCAGTGTTTATTGTGCTTACGAGATTTAAAAAACTTCGTGTGTCACCTCCATAAAGAATGTAGAAAACATCGAATTTTGAAAATACACTCTATTAGCATAACCTAAAATGAGATTAGTATTGAAAAATCTTTAGAGTGAATTCAAACTTCAGTAAAATTCAGAATTTACTTTAGATTACCCTAGCACCTCAAAGAGAGTCCCTGTTAGTTTAGAAGAGAGGGGAAAAAAACCCAACCTTTGAGATTAAAAATGTATAAGGCTAAATTTGAAACTAAATCCCTAAACCAAGGAATCTACTGGCTCTTCTATAACTCATTATGCTCAATGTTTTTAAATTATCTTCCATATCATTAATGCACAGAAGAGAAATAATCCCTAAACTCATATATCATGGATTTCACATGAACTTTTGAGACTCGTGATGCCGAGTGCCCTTTTCTTGAGAAGAAGAGTCAGTGGTGCCCAAACGGGCAGTGAAGAGGCACATACAAGGGAGCTTGTATGAAGCTGAAGTTAAAAAATAAATATATATATTGATGGAGAGCTGATTCTGGGTGGGGAGCACATAATGCAACACAGAGACAATGTAATGTAGAATTGTACACCTGGAAACTATAATTGTTACCAACCAATGTCACCCCAATAAATTTAACCATTAAAAAAAAACAAGAAATAAAAAAAACGAGAGGTAGCTGGAAGTCAGTAAAGAGAAGCCCTAGACTGGTCTCCAGTCCCAGTTCTGCCACGGACTGGACGTGTCACTGTCAGGGCCCCCGTTGCTGCAAATGTAAAATGAAAGGGCTCTCTGGGCCACTCAAGGAAGCACTGTAGGGGACCCTGCTGCTGCTGCTTGGGATGTGGAAAGCTGCAAAGAACGCCTCTCCCTAACAATGAGGAAAAGCCAGGTGATTTAATAAAGCCTAAGTCTTCTAATTTAATAAGCCCCAGGTCTTCTTATGCCTCAGAGAATGGTGATGAAGGTTTTTCAAGGCAATCAGGTAAAATGAGGCCCCAAGAGGGGCGGGTCCCTGTGACAAGGAACACAGACATCCCCTCCGGCAGGCAGAACACCAGAGCCAGAACTGCTCTCCACGGGGCGTGGGCCAGAGAAAATCAGCTACAGCTTCAGTGAGTTCCCAAAGGCTGTGCTTAGAGTGGGGTCTAGTGTCTGGAAACGGGGAGTACGACATACAGTGCAGCTTGCATTCACTCGAAAGCTCCTTTCCATTGGTCTTCACCAGGTAACCGTAATGGAGGCCACTATCATGACACAGCCTTGTCCTAAGCACTGAGACCAGGTATCCAACATACAAAATCAGATGCAGTTCCTGCCCCATATTTCACCTGGGAGTTATAAAATCCTGCCTATATCTGTAAGGCAGACGTTTCTCAAAAACACTTTTTGCAAGATGTGTAAGAAATTTAACATTTAAAAAAGAAAACAAAAACTTGTTATTTTTACCTGGAAATAATATTGCAAATAAATATAACTGAGGGATGCTGAACCTCAATCCAGATACCAAAAAACTCTTTTCATGGATTCAAATCAGGGGCAATTACTCTCTCTATTAAAGACTCCCTAGCTTTATGGAAAATTGGCCAGAGTATAGAAGAGGAATTCTGTGGCACAGACTCTGTGGTCAACCGCACTGGCCTTTGAATCGTGTTCTACTATTTACTGCTATGTGACCTTGGGCAAGAGTCTAAACCTTGATTTCTATATCAGCAAAACCGTTATAGTAGAGTGGAAATGAAATAAGAAACATATAAAACACCTACTCCAAATGCCTAACATGCAGTAGCAGCTCAAGACATTGTTGTTCTTGTAAAAGCAACAGTAATAATGAATGAAAGTTTCCTATTAGATACAGATGTATGTGGGTATATTAACTCTATCAGGCACTAAGTCAACCGCTGTAGTGTTTTCTGATTAGAACTTTTATGTCTAGTTAAAGATAAGTGCTTCTACAATGTTTAAATTTTAGAACATTTGTGTGAATTGCAATGGAATGCACTGTACTAACTGTAAATCTGAGATTTTTAAAGAACCTAAAAAACCTACATCCTACTGTTAAAACAGCTAATCTATTTGGGAAATATTATATGTTCAAATATTCCAGGTTTAATAGGTGACCCCTGACTGAAGACAGCTTGATTTGAAACCCAATGCAGTATTGGCATATTCCAGGTAATGACCAAAAGTTATAGTTATGATTGCCTAATGACTGGGACCAGTGCTTATATTTTGTGCAAACTGCTAATGCTCATGATTCAATCAGGGTCAATGGCAATGAGGGTGACTCACTCAATCTGCTGCTACAATGAAAGCAAATGAATCACATGAGGAAGTCACCATGGAAACTGTCTATTGCTCAGAAATCCCTATTCCAAAAGTTTGGGAAGTAATCCTGTATTAAGTTTGCAATTTACTTTTTGTGGCCAAAATGATTTCTAAAAGCAGTTTAAGGTGCATATAGTAATGAAGAATGCTTACTACAGGAAGAGCTACTAAAACAAGACGTCTTCAGGCTACCGGTAAATGTCACTGGACTTAGATTTTCAAAAGCCTCAAACACGCCCCAAAACATATATAACCATTTTTTATCATGTTGTGGTTTGTGATACAGGGTTACAAGATACAAATTTTTCATTCATTGTAATCTGTTTTTCTGTTTCTATAACATGAATAAAGCCTCGCATGTGTAACACTTACTAGGGTGACTTGAAATGGCTCCCTTAGGACTGCAGTCTAGCAATCATTTATATCATGAAGCTGCCTGTCAATTTTGATATATGGTACCAACCTTATTTTATATTTTGGATATTTTTCCTGGACAAAAGTTTGTATAAACAACTATCAATATGTAAAAATAGAAGAAAAATAGTGTGGGTAAAATCTTAATGCAGCATGAATGTAATCCTTCTTTTATTTATTTATTATTATTATTATTTTTTTAAAGATTTATTTATTATTTTTGACAGAGAGAGAGAGAGAGATACAGAGACAGAGAAGAGGGAGGGCCCAGAACAGTCTCCATAGTTGCACATGATTGGTTTTACCACATAGTTTCATTCCACAGGTGGGTGCAGGGCTGCACAGGGCAGGAACTGGGCCAGGGTCTCACCCCAGTGAGAACTGAACTGGGGGCACTCCCCAGCTCAGCATATGGGTCCGCACGGGCTGGGGCCGGGATTCAATCTTCAGTCCCTGGGGTGGTAAAGTGAGCACTTAACCCGCTAAGCCATCCCGGCTTCCATAAAATCCTTCTTTTAAAAGGCAAAGAAAAAGTTGTTATTAATATAGGAATACAGAAAAAAGCTGTTAAAGGAACGTCATCAGTCAAAATCTAGTTGGCAAGAAGAAATATGATTCCCACCTTTCCTTCCTTCTATTGCACTTCTTTAGTCTACTTGTATCAATTTGGGAATAAGGAAAAAAATTAGTTGTAAGAAAGATATGAAATGCAAAGATGTTTTAGGGTTATGGGTACAGTGCAACAAGGAAACTTTCAAGTACTAGTCAATGGCAACAAAGCTAAAATTGAGCTGGTAGCATTCCTCATAAAAGCATACATGTAGTAGTTGTACAGGTAAGTAATATCATGAAGCAGCAGCTTTTTCTACATATATATAGACCATGAAGTGGCAATTTAACGATAATTCCCTATGATCAGCTGTCCTGTAAGTTGGCAAAAAAGAGACAGGCAATTTCGTTTTTTCTTTAAAGAAAAACTATGTTTTCTAAAGTCAAGAGATGTTATTAGACATATACCAGTTTAAGTGGGACAGACTATACAGCCAGTATCACATGTAAATTGCAGACGTAAGTACAAAATAAAGAGTTTTTGTAAAGGATGCTATCCACTTGACTTTGGCTAGGACCTAAATGTGCACAGCAGTAATTATAGAAAAATATTTACTCACTGCCTCAATAAATGCAATGACCAATTAAAACTTTCCCCAAAAATCACTTGG
This sequence comes from Craseonycteris thonglongyai, assembly GCA_004027555.1. Lineage (NCBI taxonomy): Eukaryota > Metazoa > Chordata > Mammalia > Chiroptera > Craseonycteridae > Craseonycteris > Craseonycteris thonglongyai. The sequence continues at coordinate 124,269 of PVKE010000510.1, read as the reverse complement.
GTTTTACCAAATCATCACACTGGGGATAAGGTAAAGAAGAGTACTCTCAAATATCCAAAGAATAAAAAACTGGCAGAATAAAATCAGTTTTAGCAATTTACAGTCATTCCTTGGTATCCAAGAGGGATTGATTCCAGGATCACCCCCCCGACTCAGGATATCAAAATCTGTGGGTACCCAAGTCCCTTTTATAAAATGACATAGTATTTGCATATAACCTACACACATATGCCCAGATACTTTAAATCATTTCTAGATTATGTATAATACCTAACACAATGTAAATAGTTGTTATACAGTATAGTTTAGGGAATAATGACAAGAAAAAAGTCTGTACATGTTCAGTACAAGTTCAACCAACCTCATAGGCTTAACTACACAGTACACGTCAACAACAATGTAACTATTTTCTCCAAATGTTTTTTATCTGAGGTTGGCTATAACAGTGGATGCAGATGGAGAGCTGGATATAGTTGTTTTCTTAATAAAATGCCTTTCCAAGAAAAATTTATAGGAAGAAGTTTTTTTCCCTTGTATGTGTCTGATTTATATTTAAGAAATACGTTGTGACATTATTTGAACTAATTTACTGGTTACTATTCAACAGTTACTGCTAACTCTAACTCTTTGCTATGCCAACAAGACAAATAAAAGAATGATTATAACCTTCTTAATGAGTTCAACTTTATGTCAATTAAAATTTGAATAAATTGGATGAGGAATTAGACAGGTTGAGCAAAAAGAATACAGAAACTGAAAGACAAAGACAGAGGGAGAAATTAAAAATGCATTAACTGTGCACACAAAAATCTAGTTACAAACTGCATTTTACAAAAGATCTCAAAAACAGTTGCTATCTGAATACTCCTCACACCTCCTCAGAGCTTTGGTAACAGTGAAACTACTGAACACCTGCTCAGTGCTCTGTGCTCCCCTGTAATTGCCTGACCATGGAAGGTCTGGTTCAATGTACTCCAAGCAGCTGGGGAAGTTTTATTAACTCCTTCAAGTTACCAGGCTAATTGATGCAATTTAATCAATCCTCCCAATAGCTACCAATTAGCTAACACAATATCCCAGATGAAATCTGTCATTTGTTTAACAAACACTGAATGACAAGTGTCATGAAAAGACACTGGATGGGCACTGGATTAAAGCAGTGACCAACAGATCAGGCCTTGCCTATGGGAAGTTCAATGCCGTGGGAGAGAACTGTGACTTGTGGGAAATGGTGTGAAGGCAAAGGCAAGGGGACGCAGGGAGGATAAGAAAACGCAATTTAGACTGAGCCCCGAATAAAGCAGCATGGAAGTGTCCCATTTAAGACTTCATATTAAGAAGCTTTCACGTTGCAGTCAGTGTCAGTAGAGGTCTCCAATTTAATGAGGAAGCCTATTCGAAGTAGGAGAAAGTGCCCAATTGTGGAATGCATAATTTGTGAGCAGTTTTAGCCAATTTCTCTTGAATTACCAAAACCCAGACCAGGGTTTTATGGAGTTAGGGTGCTGACGGGCTCCTTACTCGCCTTAGAGGATAAACTCACTTTGGAAAATGATCCTAAAATAATTATTGTATGTGAGGGTTTGTTTTTCTGTTTATATTTTTCTTTTCCCTAAACTTTTGTTTCAGTTTTACTAATTTTTTTTAAAAGATTTTATTATTTTTGACAGAGAGAGAGAGAGACAGAGAGACAGAGAGAAGCGGGAGGGCCCAGAGCAGTCTCCATAGTTGAACTTCATCAGTTTTCAACATGGTTTTTGTTCCACACAGGTGGGCGGGGGCCGCGCAGGGCAGGAACTGGGCCAGGGCCTTTCTAAATGGGAGGCATGCCCCCTTGAGCTAGGGGCTGAACTCGGGGGTCTCCCACACTGGAAGATCACCCCAGTTGAGTATATGGGTCCATACAGGCTGGGGCTGGGACTCAATCCTTGGACCTTGGGGCTGTGAAGCGAGTGCTTAACCCACTGAGCCATCCTGACTTCTCACTGTTTCAATCCTGACTTCTCACTGTTTCAATTTTAATTTTATCAAAGTAACAAATGAGTATAGTTTAAGTCAAGAATACTACTAGATTTGAAACAAAAAAGACCCATTCTTTCCTTTCCCCTAGCTCTTACTCCCCAGAGGTAAATATTTTGAACCATTTGAGCTATTTTCTCCTATGTCTGTCTTCTTATTTTGAAATACTGTATGCTGGTATTTCTTAATTTTTAAATGTATAATTTTCAATCATCTCTTGACTTCTTTAACCTTAAAAAATGAGGCTTTTCTTTTTCTAAATTAATTTTATAATCAGTTTAAGTTTTTCTAGTTTACCAAATTATCCATTTTTTAGATTGCCGTATGATGGAGACAACTAAAAAGAAATAGATGTATCTCTAAGCTGAAATGCTGAAAGTAATGAAACCAAGATTTCACTAGGAACTTGAGAATAAATCATGATTCGAAGTTTATGACACTGCTCTGAAGTAATAATGGCTGTTAACCAAATACCCCTGTAAATGAATGCCTTATCTGCAAAAATTCAGGAGAGCAATAATTTCTCATACTTCGTTAGTCAAGTAAAATCTGAGACCAAGGGAGTTGGAGCATTTCCCAGAGCACTTTCTAAATTCAGGGTAGGCCTCTCTTAACTGTACCCCATGGTCATTCCCTTTGATTGACAAATTTATTTTGTAACTCTCAGAATATGACGAATCCTACGTGGTTGTTCTATTCCTTTTCTTTCTCTCTTTTGTTTCTTCTTTTCTTTCTTTCTTTGTAAGAGTCTGGCATTCCCCACAGGCACGTAGTGATCCTGCTGGCTTTCTCTCTTGCTTCTGTGCTATTACATTTAATTTGTGTGCTTTTCTAACTCTGTACCCCACCCACAGGCTTTTGAACAATGGGTACTCATCCAATAAATTCAAGAAATAAGTGACTTGATGATTGTAAGTGCTTTGAACTCAGTGGACAGAAGGCTCTATATAAGTAATATAATAGTAAGGACAGCAGGATGAAAGATCGAAAAGAAAAAACAATCTAAAGCTTTTACAAAAGCCTAACACACGCACACACAAACTGCCATCCTTTGTTACACAGAATTCATTTTACTCATTTGTACTCAGTTCTCAAAATCTCTTCCTCTATATTTTTTGAGAGTAAAAATGATAAACATGCAAAAATACATTATACATGCTTTCAAAGAGTTATTTCCTTTGAACCACGGATGGAATGATGACTGCCGAGCTTATGATACAATATGCGAGATGCTTAAATAGATCCTGTAACCTCATGGAAATAATTCCAGTGCTATGGTGAGGCCACGCAGAGCTTCCTATAGCCTAAGCTGTGCGAGTGCACTTTTGACTTCAGTACTTTTCACTTGGTTTATTAAACATAATTTAAAATTTGATAGACATAGATTTAAAAATTAATCAGGATACTTAGCTACTATGTGGTTTATTATTGTGAGTACTTACATAAAACTTGCATTTTAAACAAGTTTAAACTTGTTAATCCACACAAGAACGTCATAAAGTTGGATATGATAAGAAACAGGAACAGGGTTACAGACATATTCAAAGGTAAGAAAGGCTAAATAGGAGATTGAGAATAATTAATTTTATACCTTCTTTCCTAGACTTAGATTAACAAATCCAATTCCTAACCCTCAGCGAATGTCATATTGAAAGGGGGAAAAACTGAAACCTTTTCTTCTAAAATCAGGAACAAGACAGGGATATCCCCTGTCACCCCTGCTATTCAACATAGTGCTGGAAGTCCTAACCAGAGCCATTAGGCAGGAAAAAGAAATAAAAGGCATCCAAATTGGAAACAAAGAAGTTAAACTGTCACTTTTTGCAGAGGATATGATCCTTTATATAGAAAACCCCAAAGACTCCACCAGAAAACTGTTAGAAATAATAAATGAATACAGTAAAGTTGCAGGATACAAAATCAATGTGCAAAAATTCTCAGCTTTTTTATACACAATGAAACTTCAGAAAAAGAAATGAAAACGATACCATTTGCGATCAAAACAAAAATAAAATACTTAGGAATAAACTTAACAAAGAATGTGAAGGACTTATACATGGAAAACTATAAGACACTATTAAAAGAAATTGAAGAATTTGAAGATACAAAGAAATGAAAGGATATTCTATGTTCATGGATTGGAAGAATCAACATAGTTAAAATGTCCCTATTACCCAAAGCAATATACAGATTTAATGCAATTCCCATCAAAATCCCACATACATTCTTTCAAGAAATAGATAAAAAAATTATCAGATTCATATGGAACCACAAAAGGCCCTGAATCGCCAAAGCAATCCTCCAGAAAAAAAAATAAGGCTGGAGGCATTACACTTCCTGACTTCAGGCTATACTACAAAACCTCAATAATACAAAAAAAAAAAAAAGAACCAGCTTGGTATTGGCAGAAAAACAGACATACAGACCAATGGAACAGAATCAAAAACCCAGAAATAAACCCACAAATATATGGACAGATAATCTTTGACAAAGAAACAAAAAATACACAATGGGGAAAAGAAAGCCTCTTCAATAAATGGTGCTGGGAAAATTGAAAAACCACATGCAAAAGAATGAATCTGGACTGTGAACTGTCACCATATACTAAAATTAACTCAAAGTGGATTAAGGACCTCCACATCAGATCCGAAACTATAAGGTGCATAGAAGAAGGCATTGGCACTACACTTATAGACCTTGGGATCAGAGAGCACTTTATGAACTTGACCCGAAAGGCAAGGGAAGTAAATGCAAAAATAAATGAATGGGACTGTATCAAACTAAAAAGCTTCTACACAGCAAAGGACACCATCAACAAAGTGAAAAGGAAACCAACTGAATGGGAGAAAATATTGCAAACAATGCCTCTGATAAGGGGCTAATATCTAAAATATATAAAAAACTCATACAACTCAACAACAAAAAAACAAATGATCCAATTAAAAAATGGGCAGAAGACCTAAACAAGCACTTCTCTCCTGAAGACATACAAACAGCCAACAGATACATGAAAAAGTACTCAACATCACTAGCAATTAGGGAAATGCAAATTAAAACCACAATGAGATACCACCTCACACCTGTTAGAATGTCTATAATCAACAAGACAAGGGATAAGAAGTGCACTTCTTATCTGCAGGAGAGGCTGTGGAGAAAAAGGAACCCCCATATACTGCTGGTGGGAATGCAAATTGGTACAACCACTGTGGAAGGCAGTGTGGAGATTCCTCAAAAAACTAGGAATGGAACTGCCATATGACCCAGCAATCCCTCTCCTGGGTATCTACCCAAAACACCTGAAAACCTTAATCCACAAAGATATATGTACCCCAATGTTCATCACAGCACTGTTCATGGTGGCCAAGTCATGGAATCAACCAAAGTGTCCTCTGATAGATGATTGGATAAAGAAGTTGTGGTACATTTATACAATGGGATATTACTCAGCAATAAGAAAGGATGAAATACAGCAATTTGTGACAACATGGATGGACCTTGAAAACATGTTATTAAGCAAAATAAGTCAGACTGAAAGAATCAAGAAACATATGACCTCACTTATAGGTGGAATATAAAACTGAAAGGAACAAAGAAACAAAGACTCATGGACACAGTCCATAGTTTAGTGGTTACCTGAGGGTAAGGGGGGAGGTGGGTAGGAGAGCTGGGGATGGGGGGAGTAGGAAGGAGGAATCAAACATACAATGATGGAAGGTGAGCTGATTCTAGGTGGTGAGCACATAATGCGATGTATAGACAATGTAGAATTGCACACCTAGAAACAATGTAATTGATATCAATTAATGTCACCCTGATAAATTTAACAAAAAACTAAAAAAATAAATAAATAAAAAGAAAAAAAGAAAAAATATCCAATTCCTAAACCAATCTCATGATTAATCTAGCTGTCAGTATATACTATTCAAATTCATTCCCACTTTTACAAGACCAGATACCATCTCTGTTTTGCCAACTCTAGTGACTATATTTTAAACCTCACCTCATCCTCAATCTTCAACCACAGTAGGTTCACCATTTCTTCCTCTTTAAATCATACCAATCTGACACCATGCACTTGGGGTATCCCCAGTTTCCCTTAATTTCCTCTTCTATTCAGTTCTGAAGGCTGGAGGATGCTCAGAGCTCTGGACTGATCCCGCAATCCTTTTTCACGCCCCTTCCTCTCTCATTGTCTCTCAATTGCCATGACATTGAATATCTTATTCAGGTTAATGACACCTACATTTCTATTTCCAGTCTATACTTCTTCCATTTCCAAGCCACTGTCATCTCTGACCACCATGATTTAACTGGACTCTCAGTCTCAACTCTTACCTCTGTAAACTACTTCTCCATAATATTTTTTCAAAGGTACATTTGTTGTTCAAAACCCCTTGTGCTGAACTACAGGGGGTGGTCAAAAAATCTGTGGAGTAAAGGGGAAAGGTAAAAAACAAACAAACTATTGTTTTCCCTTTTCAATATATTCACCTTTGACCCTAATACACTTTTCAGATTTTTCAATAAGTTTATACACACAAACACACACACACACGTTTTATTTTTGCCCTCAAATTGACGTTTTAATCTCTTTGTTGTCTGTAAATTTCTTCCCTCGAAGCTGTTTTTTTCATATTTGGGAGCAAATAATAATCCAATGGAGCCAGATTTGAGCCGTAGGAAGGGTGGTTTAATGTTTGGAAGTAGCCAATTGTAACATTGCTCTTGTGTATGTGTGCGCTGCCGTGCAAAAGCAGGACCCCTTTGATCCATTTTCTTCTTTTCTCCTTCATAGATTCTTTTAACGGTTTCAGCAGACTGGAACCGTCTAGTTACTGTGACACCCTTATCCCCGTAATAGATCAGGAGGATACCCTCCTTATCCCAAGAAACAGTAGTCATGATTCTTCCAGCCGACTGCAACACCTTGAACTTCTTAGGGGGTGGCATACCCTTTTCATGTCACTGCATGGACTCCTGTTTTGACTTGGACTCATAATGATGAACCCAAATTTCATCTCCAGTGACAATCTGGTTGAAAACTTAGTCTTTGTTGTTTCTGAGGGGTCTAACAACTGTCGTGACCACTCGACATACTGTTGTTTTCAAAGTGATGTGAGCATTCTTGGTACCCATCTTGCACTGACTTATGACATCCTTGGATGCTGATGGAAAATATTCAAAATGGTTGTAGATGATACTCTTACCACTTCTTTAAGCCACTTTTTATTCAATCTGGCATCTTCCACTACAAGTTTTCAACTTTTTTTTTGGCAGTGTCTGAGAAAGTGGTCCCAGCAGGGCGTCCTGGATAGAGGTCATCTTCGATCGACTCTCTGCCTTGCTTGAAAAGGCTATGCCACTTGCAAACCATGGATTTCCTAGGGTAACAGTTCCTGTAAACCGCTCGCATTTCTTCCAAAATGGTTTGAGGTGTTTTCCTTTGTTTTGTGAGGAACTTAATGATGGTTGAACAGTCAATTTTATCCCTACTTGGGGTTTTCTCACATTTGATGTGCTCCTCTGATGATATCTGAAAGAACACGAATGCAAGTAGGCTGAAATTTCGCACATATACTAACAATAAGTCACACAATCAAACTGTGTGCAGTAGTATTCCCACCCCTTGTCCCTTGAATTTTTTGACCAACCCTCAGATATGGATAACATCCCAAGCCTTACAATGAATAGGCCATCAGGCCTGCCATAACCTGACCCTGACCTATACCTTCAACTTCATTGATGCTACTCTCTAAGACATTTTAACCTGCTTCCATTTTGCTGCATAAACAGAACTCTGTCCTGCCTCAGGGACTTTTCACCTGTTGTTTAAAATAGTCTACCCCCACTCTTCCTCTGACTAACTCTTATTCATCTATCAGATGCCAGTTAAATATCACTCCTTACAGAGGAAACACCCCATTTCTCCCACACCCCTAACTCAAAATTAGGATTCTCATAATTCTTTTGCATTATGTCACAGTTATCTTCCCCAGCCCTATTTATAATGCTCGATTTCCTTGCTTGCTAACTGATTGTTCTTTTTCCTCCACTAGCTCCCTGAGGTGAAGCAGAGTCCATATCTGCTCATTCATCACTATATACTCAAGACCCTGGAGCAAAACATCACATGAATAAACTATATTTTGAATGAACTATGCCCTTCTTAAACTTATGCTTTTTCACTTTTGTACTTACTGTATTCAATCCTATTTAAAACATAATTAAGTAATAATAGGGTCATTGTGCTTATATTCATATATAGAAATGGAAACTCAAAAGGATTACCGGTAGTCGCTTTCATCATATTTCTGGAATCAGTTCTATAGCATTTCGGTTAGATGCAGACCTCATTTTTTGTACTTGCATCTCCAGTGGTGGAAAAAAAGAGTACCTCATCTATTTGCATTTGGTACCCAACAATTCCTTTCTGGCATAGAATTTTCATGTCACTTGAAAAAGAGCATGTTATCACTGGCTGTCACTATTCCAGTTACCTCTAATTTGCCACCATCAGAGCACTCCATCATTCCTCTAAACAGAAAGGCAATAAGGCTCTGTTGATAAAATTCAATTGTAACAAAGAAAATTCCTAAGATGAGAAAAACATACAATATAAGAGTATGATCTAAATCCCTCAATTAAATCAGAAATAGATTTTTCATATATTCAGATAAATTTGTCCAGTAGGACAATATGGAAAGGCACATTTTACCTTCCTGCACAATGATAAATATATTTGAATGAATATAATTATGACATCAATAATGGCATGATATCTCTCTCTGTCTCTCTCTTTCTCCCTGTCAAAAATAAATAAATAAATAAAAATATATTAAAAAAAAGGGGAAGCCGGGATGGCTCAGTGGGTTAAGCGCTCACTTTGCAGCCCTGGGGACCAGGGATCGAATCCCGGCCCCGACCCGTGCAGAACCATATGCTGAACTGGGAGCTCCCCCAGTTTAGTTCTCTCTCTGTCTCTGTCTCTGTATCTCTCTCTCTCCCTGTCAAAAATAAATAAATAAAAATATATTAATAATGGCATGATAATATCCATCATTTAGTGAAAACCTACTATGACCCACGCATTATGCCAAAAGTGTTATATGTATAATAACTAATATTCAATCCAACTCTACAGAGTAGATATGGGTATCCTCATTTTATAGATGAGAAAACTGAAGCTCAGAGAGCTACAATAAATTTTCTAAGGTCACTAACTAAATATTTTCTAACCAAGGTAACATGACTATTATAGTAAGTGCTAAAACTGAGAGTTAAGTCTAACTTGTAGTGTGCACTTATTCCATTATCCTACAGTGCACTGAAAAGAGAATTTTAAATAGACTTCTTCAATAATAAGCTTCAGTTTTTAGTGATGGGAGAATAAAGGACATATTTTTCTATTATTCAGGTGGTAGAAGCTGTAGTGGTAGTCATGATATTTACATACTACTTGTTATATGCTAAATATTGTACTAAGTGCTTTCCATACATTCCTTCATTTAATTCTCACAACAATCCCATGGGCTAGGTATTATTGTTTTTATTTAATAAATGAGAAAAACAAAGATCAGAAGAGCTAATAAGGTCAAGGTCACATGAAGGTTAAATCTAGTTCTTTCAGATTCCAGTGCTCATATTCTTTAACTAATAAAAATAAAAAAAAAGTAGTAAAAGACACAAAACATTTACATCTTAACCATTTTTTTCTACCAGCTCAGTAGTGTTAAGCATATTCACATTGCTGTGCAAATCCTTTATCCTGCTTTTTTCCCCATGGGACTTCCCAACATTTCATTCATTTACTCATGCATGCAATCATAACACCTCTCTTCATCTGAATATAGGTTTCAAAAGGGCAGACATTTTTTATCTTCACTGATTTCTTCACAGGCCAGAGAAAAGTGCCTGAAAAAATGGTAGTTGCTCACTACTTGTTGGATGAAAGAATAAGGTATTTCAACGATCACATAGAGTATGTTTGTCCATGCATTACTCTTTTGTAACTGGTATTGCTGTTAACCTGGAGAATATTAGTAATTATATGAGCATTCACAAAGGGAATGGGGAATAGGGATTGGGGTTGGTTAAAGAACTAATAATGAAACAAAAGTTATTCTAACTTGTATTCACTGACCAGTATGAAACAACTTTGTAAAAAAGTTAATGCCTGATTTCTTAAAGGCTCAGTACTTTTTAGGCTTTGAACATGACCCTATAAAGGATAAATCACGAATTCAATCACTAAGTTGATCAACTAGCACTGTACTTAAAGGAAAAAAGATATTTCAGACTAACACAATACTCCCCTCGTGACCTCAGTCAAAATACAAATTTGCAATCACAGAAAATACCAAGTGAGAGATTACAGGTGTTTCAAATGCATGAAAATTATCAACCATGCCAGCCCTACTGAATATTAAACAAACACAGTAAGTAATTTTATTTCTGTGGTATCAAGTACATTTAAGGAATGAAATTTAGTTCTTATATGTCAATTGTGCAAAAATAACTGCTTTGTTGTATTAAGTAATCAAGAAAACCAACACACCCAATCATGGAATAGCCTCTAACAACTGTCAAAACACAGGTTCACTTGCCTTTCTCCTTCCCAAAATATACCACTTTTCATGATTAAGAACTCCAAAATTCACATCTCAGAAACTCAAATAATTATGAATAAATTCAGGAAAAACTTAGGCTTTATTTTTATCTAGTGTTAATTGAATCCTCTGATAATACCTAGTCTAGATAAATAATGATTCCTTCATGATCAGTTTTGCATACATAAGGTGACCACCTATACTAGTCTTGTAAGGATTCTTACCAATTTTTCAGAAATCCATGACATTTCCAGAAAAACAGGCAGAGCTGAATTCCCATTTACAATTTGTTTTCAGAAATTACATCAACTAAGAGCTGAATTTCTATTCATATACTATAAGTAAGAATACTTGTATTTTGGGATCTTATCTAGATAAAACTAAAATAAGTGCCATTTTGAAAACATTTGCAGCTTTGACTATAATCAACTGTAATAATAAGATACCAGCTCAAAAAAATTCTGTTCATTTAAACCTCTTTTGTAATACTGCTTTTTAATAACCCTCATAATAGCCGAATTAAAGGACCCCAACAGAAATCATTCATCCCACATAAAACAAACATTGCCTTTTCTTCTTAGCTTTGTTTTACAGGCTACATTATTTCCAGATGACGCTGGAGGGAACTATGGTTTCAAGAATTAGATGCTTAAATAGACAGCTGCTTTCTATTTGCCATGTAAATCAAGGATATATCAAAGAAAATTCCAAATAGTAGACTTCTTGTCTTCCTATTAGGAACCACAAACGCACGCAGAAAAGAGAGGGGACACACAATCAAAATTCGAGCAAACAGAAAATTAAAATAACGATTTCTTAAATAACAAAGAAACTATGAAAAATGTCAGGAAAAGGTATTTTATTAGCTCTGCACAGCATCAGGTAAGAATTTTTTCACTACAATGGGAAGGGGCAGAAAAGGAAGCTGTGATCACTGCTTTTAACAAATTTATCACACATCGCTACTGACTTAATATGCATGGGCTATTTTTTCTGTGTTCTTTAAATTTCACTTACAGCGTTAATGAGTCGTTGCCAGATTTAAATGCAAACATCCTAATTCCTTTTATAAGCCAGTGGAAGAAACATAAAAGTTATTTCAGTATTTTTAATTAGAATTTTAAAAAATTCTTAAAAATATTCTACCATACTCTGCAAGAAAGGACAAGACAAACTTCCTTTCCAGGAATAAGAAAGGGCAATATTCTTTCCCTCAGCTGAGGTATGCTTTTTAAGAATGAAGAAATTATTATTTTTAACAAGAGCCCTCCAAATAAATGTCCTTACAAGCATTCTCAGAACCTTTCTGGAACTCCTTCTTTAGAAGTGCATCCAAAGCCAAGAAAATTGGTCTTATTATGTTAAAGTCAGTTTTGGTTTTTAACGAGGAAAAAAAAAAGTGTCAGGATGGGTACAGAGCTTGCTAGAGGTTTTATTTATTTGAATTTTAAAATTAATTGTATTAAAGAAGAAACTTCCTGGGACCTAATCAGTGTGGGGCTGGGGACCTACTTAAGTTCAAAGCAGCTGTGCTTCAGGGATATTCACCAGCCTTATTCACCAGATTTGGCTCTGTTTTTTTTAACACTAGTTTCTACATTATGAAAGTAACTACTATAAAGAGCTTGATTCAAATTTCATGATCCTCCTTGGAGAATTGGATGATTCCAGGGCTGGAGCAGAGGAAATATAAGATGAGATGGAGCATCTTGAGGGTCTTCTTAAAAAAGAGAGATGGAGGGACTGACAAGAGCATATTCAAAGGGCCGAGGATACCCCCAGAGAGCTCCCAATGGCCAAAGTTGCAACAACGTGAGCTACAAAATAAGTGTTGGAATATAAAACAAAGAATAAAATTAGTATCCAGGCATCCATACTGATACAAATAATCATTGCAAGAAAATACACTGGGGAGAGGTGACCACTCTTTCTTGCAGAAAAATTCGATTAAATAAATGTAGAAGAAATGAGACAAATAGGAAAATCACTAATAAGTCAGTGAAATATGCTGCAGGCAAGATTGACTAATGGAGGCTAAAATTTGTGGGAAAATTTTTAACCAGAAAAAGGATACTAGCATAGTCTTAAAGTATCGCCCCAAAATATACAGATTACAAAAGGAAAGTTGGCGAGTTTACAGTGTTGACAATATGGGTAGACATTACCCTAGTGAAGTGATCAAGGTAAACATAGGTAAACATCACCAATAATACATACCAACGTCAAGTATTCCCTGATATGATGCACTGAGAAGGGCTTATCATCTCTGTAGTAACACTCCCAACAACGCATAACATCAATCTTAACCGTGAGAAAATGCCAGATGAACCCAAGTTGAGGGGAATCCTACAAAAATAACTGACCAGTACTCTTCTAAAGCCTCAAGGTCATGAAAGACCAGGAAAGACTACGGAGACATGACAACAAAATGCAACACTGGATCCTGGATTAGATCTTAGAAAATAATAAGGGCATTGGTGTCAAAACTAGTAATTTTTAAATGAGATTTGTATTTTATTTATTTATTTATTTATTATTATTATTTTAAATTTATTTATTGCTTTTGACAGAGAGAGAAATACAGAGACAGAGACAGAGAGAAGGGGAAGGGCCCAGAACAGTCTCCATAGTTGTACATCATTGGTTTTTCCACATAGTTTCATTCCACAGGTGGGAGGGGCTGCACAGGGCAGGAACTGGGCCGGGGTCTCACCCTGGTGAGAACCGAACTGGGGGCACTCCCCAGTTCAGCATATGGGTCAGCATGGCCGGGACCGGGATTCGATCCTCAGTCCCCGGGGCTGCAAAGTGAGCACCTAACCCACTGAGCCACCCTGGCTTCTTGAGATTTGTATTTTAGTTAGCACCATTGTAACAAGGTTAACTTCTTAGTTTTGATAAATGTTCCATGGTTATGTAAGACATTTACAAAAAGGAAAGCTGGGTGAAGGATATATTGAAATTCTTTAAAACTCTCTGTAAGTCTAAAATTATCTGAAAATAATTAAAAAAAAAAAAAGTAAGGAGAAAGGAAGGGAGAAAGGGAAAAGTTGTGATTAATACTTAAAGATTTTAAGATTTATACCCATGAGGAAAAGTATAATGTAAAAGTATAAAGTTCTACTCTCTTTTCCCCTCAGTCTGACTCTCCATAGATAACAGGTAACCACTCTTTAATAGTTTCCTGTGCATTCATTACCTCCAGAAAAATTGAGTGCATATTTTCATACATAGATACATAGATACATACATACTTAACCCTGTCTCCTATAGTATGAAGTTTTTTTAAACTATTTTAAGTGTTGTGAATATTTTTTCATCCAAAGCCATAGAGACTGAATTCACTTTTTAAAAATAAGACTGCAGAATATTGGACTGGATTAATTTATACGTTACTTAATCTGTTCCCTGTATATGAATACTTTGCTTGTTCCTATTATTTGTTCTTAAATCAGGCCGAAAAATATGCATACCTTTGTGAATCTGCTTATCTAATCAACTTTAGCAGTTTCTAAAGCCAAATCACTGCTCAAGGAACATATTTTCCCTCCTTGAAAATGTTAACTTTTTCAAATGATAAGATTTATTTTCTTACATTCACCCTCATGCTATAATGCCAGTCAGGCTGTTATTTATCTGCTATTATATTCAACAAAATAGTTTTTAATCTAGTTTTTTTCTATTGCTCCAAGTACTTTTCTTTTAAATGAATTTATCAAGATAAAATTCACACATCATAAGATTTCACCTAATTAAAATGTACAATTCAATGGTTTTCAGTACATTTACAGAGTTGTATAACCATCCCCACAATCAAATTTTAAAACATTTTCATTATCCCCAAGAGAAACACGTACCCATTAGCAATCACTTCCCACCCTAATCCATCTATGACATTTCATATAAATGAAAGGTGGCCTTTGCTGACTGGCTTCTTTCACTTAGCATGCCTTCAAGATTCATCCACGTTGAAGCAGCACCAGTACTTCATTCCTTTTTATTGATGAATAATATTCCATGTACGGATATACCACATTTTATTTATCTAATGACCAGTTGATGGACATTTAGGTTGTTGCTGTTTTTTGGCTATTATGAATAAAGGTGCTATGAATGTTCACATTTTTGTGTGGATATATGTTTTTAATTCTTTCGAGGTATTTTACAAGCGTTTGCTGGGTCATATGGTTATTCCTTGTTGAGCCTTTTGAGAAATTGCAAATTGTTTCCCAGAGCAGATGAATAATTTTAAATTCTGACAGCAATTATGTGAAGATTCTGATTTCTCCACACCCTCACCACACATGTGACTATCTGCCTTTTTGATGATAGTCATCCTAGTGGGTGTGAACTTCACTGTAGTTTTGCTTTGCATTTCCCTAATGGCTAATGATGTTGAGCATATTTTTTTTAATTTATATATTTTTATTTATTTACTTATTTATTTTGACAGAAAGAGAGAGAAATACAGAGACAGAGATAGAGAGAGAACTGAACTGGGGGAGCTCTCAGCCCAGCACATGGTTCCGCACAGGCCGAGGCCGGGACTCAATCCCTGGTCCCTGGCGCTGCAAAGTGAGCGCTCAACCCACTGAGCCATCCCAGCCTCCCCATGTTGAGCATATTTTGATGGGCTTTGCTGGTCACCTGTACGTCTTCTTTGCAGAAATGTCCATTCTGACCCTTTGCCCATATTTTTTAATGTAGTAAAGCTTTATTGTTGACTTGCATCAATACCCTATAAGATGATTCGGGGGCACAGACACTGCCATCTTCTGTGAGACCTCAATCTCCCACTGGACTTCCCTCACCTAGCTAGCAGATAATGAGGAGAGAGGAGTATGGAAGATGGTGCAGGGTTACCTCACTTCCACCTACATTCTACCAGTGCAAGCTAGTCAGATGCTTCCCATCAAGATGCAAGGGGCTTGGAAAATGTTGCTTAGCTATGTAATCAGAAAAGGAAATGGTTTTTTCTGATTCTGGCTTCTTACTTTTTTTGGTTGGTGCCTTTGCATTGAGTGCTTGAAATGAGATGGGAGAGTCCATCTTATGAAAACGTTCAAAAATCCTTTGATGATCAAAGAGCAATATAATTTGGTTCTGTAGAATGAAAGTTAGATTATTCTCAGCTCAAATAGTTGCTAAGATGATTGCTAGAAATTAAAAAAACAAAGCTTATACAATGCTGTGGCAATATTTATAATGAGAAACTATGGTTATAGTTTAAAAAATAATTATAACTAATTTATTATTTTTGTCTCATTTTCTATATTAAGGTTCTATTGTATATGACCAAAGTTGAGAGGTTTATTCTCATTTAAAAATAATTGTTGAAAGGTTCTTTAACAATCCTCTTCTGTCCCTTTAGTCATTGAATTAAATGTTATGAAACCCTGATATAAAGGCACTGAAGCTCAGCCAAGTCAACTAAACTTCACTTGCTCTCCTAAACACCTTTACTGCCCCTCTGGAGACTGCAGGGCCAACTACAACTCTCTGTAGTGGCATTCTTTCCCCCCATAGAGGACTCAAACGCAATTTTTGTTTATTTCCCCTTAAGCAGCCAGGGCATTTCCTCATTATCTAGAACTTGGTTGAAGGCTTCAGGCTTCCCCTGAGACGTTCAGACAAACATGGTGGTACTAAAGTAATAATACTAATGTTTTTGTAGTTTGCCATTTGCTTTCCATGTTGTTACTCAATTGACTTGTGAATTATACAGTATAATGAGAATAAACATTTTCTTAATAAACTCAGAAACCTCTAGGTAGACTGAAAGAACACTATGTACTACAGTCAGAAGAAAAACATATCCTTATTTTTAAACACTTATTCAAAATCTTTGCTAATACAGTTTATCGAGTCCTGGTGTAGAAAGTATACATCAGGGAATCCACTGCTGCCTTCGACCCTTTCATTTTCCTTTTTATACACAAGTGGCTTGAAGCATTAGTCCAGGACACAGAATTTTATGTGGTTGTTGGCAAAACACTTAAGTAATATTTCTGGGGAAGAAAAATGGAGGAATATATTTTATTCTCACAGTTAATGACTCATGTAAAAGACACTTATGCATAGTCTTTTGAGCAATAAGAATGGCAAACAAAACACAGTTATCACAAAAGAAGAACATACTGCAACGCTTACTTTTAAGGTTGCTATTTTCTTTAATCACCTGCAGATTAGTGGCAGGAGGAGTGATTCAGGTATCATCACTACTACTGAGTCAGTGTTACCCAGCTTCTTCAATCAACTCCAAGGAACGGCAGCAAAATTCAAGTTCATAAACTCATTTGCAAAATGTTGTGATATGTAAAGTTTCAAACACAAAGTGTTAAAATAAGGACTGTGAAAACCAGATTCCATGGGAATTCCCTCAACATTTCTAGGAAGCACATGCTTTAAGAAATTTATTTTTACTTAGTAAAAATTTCACATAGTAAGAAAATAATCAGCGACTCTAAAAACTGTACCGTTCAACAGCAGAATTCTTATGTCTTATAACAAATTCAACCCTCCTTTCATTGCATCATCACATCCATTCTCGGCCAATACTATTAAATATGACATTTTCACAAAAACATATCAATTTTCTGGTCTCTGATTAGAGAATACTTTTGTGGAATAACAACACAAGATACTACATAAATCAAATGATGATTATATAAAAATAACAAAACATTTACAGATGAACCAAATTCAAATTCTTAATAAACACAATTCCCACTGCTACTCTGACCCTAAATGAGGTTTCCAAGGAGCAATTAGGAAGAAATATTTTTCTTATAACAAGTGATGGCAAGGATAGAAAGAAGTAAGTAAGCTGTTATGCTTATTTATTTATTTTTTTTAAGCTGAGACTATTCAACTAGCAGGAAAACCTTAAAAGATCCTGGGCTTTTTTTTTTTGGTGAGATAAGTACTTTGGAATTATAAACTTAATACTTGATGGAGTGACAGGTCATATCACAAATATACACCCCAAATAAATAAATAAAAGAGAAGAAAAATATCACCAGGCAGGCTGCGGCTGCACTTTGCTCTCTCTGTTTATCAACGACTGCTATCTGGACTGGGTGCTGTTCCCACAGCCTCCTATCAGGAGAGCCGTTTAGAAATGAAACAAACCACAGGAAACAAGCAAAACAACGCTTCGTCTGTCTGGTATGCAACACCACTTCAAACTCAGAAACTAAAAATTCTCTCATAAAGGTTCTATACATACCAACCCACTAAGTTGTCTGGAGATTTAGGGAGGTCCTTATTAGCACTTGATAAACTACTTCTGTGGTTTATGACAAGATAATTTTTAGCATCCTCATCTAAGCCATCTTCCAAAATATAAGAAATGTCTCAGACAGTGGCACTGCCCTACATGAACTTGTAATGCATGCTCCCTCCTGTCATTATATAATGCTGGTCCCTGTGCTGTTTCTATTCTATTCCATTATCATCCTGAGGTTGGGTGGTAGTAAGTTTTTCATCTTTCAAGAGTATGGAACAAAGGCAACGTGTTAGTGCTGTTGTCAGCTGACCAGGGCTGACGCTAGAGTACCAAGCTGAACTGAGCAGAGCTGAGGCCGTCAAGGCTCTGATCAGTCAGGGAAAGGTGCAATACTCATAAGGTTGGGAAGTAGGAAGGGGAAGGATTGGGTTGCTCTTTCACTCAATAAATGACCTATAGAAAGCAGAAGAGTAACTCTGAAGCAAAAAGCAGCAGAGAACAGAAAATATATGGCCTCAGAAAGACAGGACATTCTTGGATCCAATGGCTTTTCAACAGTAGGTTCTTGTTCTCTAAGAAATCCAGGCTCACTTCCTCCCCTTGAGTTCTGTGAGAAACCTTTGACTATTTCCTGTAAAATCCCATCTTTTATTTTTCCCTAATTAGTTTTAGAGTTTCTTGACTAGGGCAATGAAAGTTCTAATTATTAACCATCATTGGTTTAGGGTTGACTTTCTTCAAACATTTGTCCATAGTCATTAAATTCCCCAACCCCCCTTGACTTGAGCCATCCCTCCTTTATTTGCATGTCACAGATTTCTAGGGCACCAGGAACAAATGACAGAGCTTGAGAAAACAGAGGTATTGTTATTTATAAATTGAGCAAAGAAAGAAAAAAATTTTGTTCACAAAGTCAAGCTGCTACTTACGTAATCTGGTAGAGGCATGTCATTGGAACTCAGTGAGCCTCTCAAGGACTGCGTGGCTTGTTCCAGAACCTTGTTGTGCTTTTTAGAAAGCAAGGAAAACAAACTGGAAAAAAACAAACAAACAAAAAACCCCAATTAGATCAAAAGAACTAAGTGTCTCCTTTTCTAGGTTTTATGTAGAATTATATAGTCCCAAAGAACGTAAATTACTCTAAAATACACTTGCAATGATTATTTTTCATGTTTGTGTTAATAGCAGGATTTTATTGATATAACAAAAAATGAGCTGAGGAGAATGTTTAAATTATAAGATTTCTAAAGAATAAAAAAAGTTTGGCAAGTTAAAATTAGACTTCAAACACAGGAGAAAAATCTCAGAAGATTACTAATAGTGGAAAAAACAGTCGTTACGAACTGACTTTCTGAGTATCTCAGTGCAACCTATGAGTCACATGAGCTTGTTACAGCTCAATTTTTACATCTTTCAAATAAGTGTGTTGGATAGATTATTCCTCTAGTATAACATAGAGTCTCTGATTTAATAGTAGAGCTTTATATTCTTATTTCTCAAAGAGTACCTTTAAATATACATAAGATTTTGGCCTCTGACCATGATGAATTAACTGGTACTGAACACCTCGCCTGCTGTAAACAACTAAGAAACTGGACATCTAAAGTGTAGGACTCTGATCCCTAAAAGAAGAGAGACTTCCATGGGCTACAGATGGTGAGTTTCTGCCTAGAGGAACATTCTAGATTGTGGTTCAGGATGAGGAGACCAAAACAGTACAGAGCAATGTTGTGCTGATCTGAGAAGACAGAGTGTGAATTTAGGGCTGCTACAGCAGCTGGAATGGGCAGGGCAGATTACCTGACAGGAGAGAAATGCAAGAGCGAGGTCCAGAAATCTTCCCAAGGCGTCTTGAGTGTTTGGGTAAATATTAAGCTGAGCAAAAAAACCCCACAAACTGTGGCTGTTAAACAGCTATCCAGGAGATGGAAACTAAACACAGATTTTTGGAGGTCACAAAAGGCTGAGGGATGCTGAAGTTCCAACTAGCTGGAGTGGAAAAAACTCACGGGCATTCAGCTGAACTCTCAGAAGAGCCACGCGTTAGGAGTAGGGCTATTCTAATCCAAAATAAAGATGATTCTATGATGCACCCTAATAGAACTAAATGAGAATTTTTCAAAGAATAAAGCTAATCTACAATAAATGTAAATGGGCTAAAAACTGCAGGTAAATGGCAGAGACCGTCAGACTGGACTAAAAAGCAGACCCAATCAGATGCTGTTCACCAGTCCTATTTGTAAATTTAAAGAAACAGATAAGTTAATAGTAAAATGATGCAAAAAAGATATATAAACACTAATCATAAGAAAGCTGAAGTGGTTCAATTAATATTAGACAGAGCAGGCTTTAGGACAAAAATATTACTATTATTAGAGATAAAGAGATTATATGATGACAAGTCCAATTCACCAATAAGACATAACAACCCTAAACGCATGTGTCTAATAACAGAGTTTCAAATATAAATAATGATGTGATTCTAATATTAAATCTACTATGTCTAATGAAATAAAGAGTTTCTCTTTGGACTAGATGGCATCTTAAAAATAAAGGCATAATGCTGGTGCCCTCTCCCACCTCCCCTCCTAGCATTATGGACACACTCAATAGTTTGGTGATTACCTGGAGAGGGGGGAGGAGCCGGGAGGGAGAGTTGTGAGGGGGTGGGGGTGGGAGTGGGCACCGGATATATGGTGGTGGAAGGGGAGCTGATTCTGGGAGGTGGGCACATAATGCGATGCATGGGTGATGTGCTGTGGACTTGTACATCGGGAAACTATCTAATTGTTACCAACCAATGTCACTCCATTAAATTTAACAATAAAATAAATAAATAAATAAATAAATAAATAAATAAATAAAAATAAAGGCAATTCTGATTCTATGTAAATTTCCATATAAATCTGAGGTATAATTTGTAGTATTCTTTTTTTACTCTAGCATTTCTTAGTGATACTCTTTCTAAATAGAATATTAATTTGAATTTATCTATTTAGGAAAATCCCAGATTATTTCAGATGGCTTATATGGGATATTCACTGAAAACAAGGCTACTAAATATTCTTTCTAGATTAAGTTTTAATATTGTCAAAGGTAAATATTCATTAAACACTTATTGTTAATGCTGAATGTTGTACAAAACAAATATCACAGAGGCAATAATTCTCTAAACCTATATTGAAATACAATATGAAGAAAAAATAATTAAGTAAAGTAATTACTGAATGATTAAGTGTAGAACTGCATAATATTAAGTATTAAACATATGTCTAAATGACAAATTTCTTGGAAACAGAATCATCCAGCAAAGTTCATGAAGGAGTTAGGTCTTTATCCTAAAGAAGAAAAAAGATTTGTGCAAGAGAAAAGACATTTCTAAACAGAACACAAATGCACAGAGGCAAAACAGTGGAAAGCGAGAAGAATGGAATGAAAAAATGCTATATAAAGAAGTAGGAAATAAGATTCAATTTATAAGGCTATTTACACTTTTCCCAGTCATTTATTTTTCTAGGTCTTCTCCATTTGAGGTAAGTTTTGCTTTGTTTTTCCTTTTTAAGGTTAGAAGTTAAACACTGCACTTTCTACTCATGCCTATTCCCATGGCCCATTGGTAACTAATGTTAGAAGTTTACTGTATATGATTCCAGAAATGCACACATCCAGACATAACTGAATACTGCCCATATACACCCATCTTTTTTATTCCACAAAATATAAACTGTTCTGTACCTTGCACTTTTCCTACTTAACTATATATTCCAGGATTCATTCAATAAACATTTTATTGAGTATCAGTTACTTGATGCCTAAGCATATGGATACACCATAATTTAACTAGTCCATTATTAATCAATCATTGCAATGTTTCTAGTTTTTGTATTATAAAGAGCACTGCAATGAACACTACTGCACATAATTTTTTAGCCTGCCTGAGGTGAGACGATCTAGAGCAGGCATGTCCAATCAGAGGCCCAGGATGGCTTTGAATGAGGCCCAACACAAATTCTTAAAACATTATGAAATTTTTTTGTGTGACTTAAAAAAAAAAAAAATCTCATCAGCTCTTGTGTTAGTGTATTTTACATGTGGTCCAATGTGGGCGAGGGAAGCCAAAAGGTTGGACACCACCCATCTATAGGATAAATTCTTTGAAGTTAAACTGCTGAGTAAAAACTACTGAACATAATAGTGAACTGCATTAGGGGTATATATTTTTAAATGTATACATTATTTTGCAGGTGATGAAAATAAAAAGGTAAAAACATACTGCGATAGTGTATGGCACATATTCACATGGAAATGCATAAAGAGGGAAATTAGTAAGATTCTTCTAATTGGTTACAGTACATTTTCTGGAATGGAACTTCAGACATGTTTTTAAGTATAATTTCCATTTTATTTTCTTCCCAGAGAATATTCCTTCAGTCCTTTAGACTTCGCTCTTTACATGGGCTTTGGTGGAGGTCATGGGGCAGCACCTGCAGGTCTAAATCAGGGTGAGGTGTTGGGTCCTTTGGGGCTTCATGGGACGGATTCCTGACTGCTTTGCTGTGAATGGCACAACTCACACAGCAGTTCCACATGCAGCCTGGGAAGCACATAGGCATCGAAGACACTTGCTTCAGAGATGTCCCTAATGGCTGTGGCCTCTATGTTGCAAATGACAAGCTTTGTAATGGCCTCATCCTTGGGCACGCATCGGGCACAGCTGGTGCAACGAATAGGCTGCACATGGCTGTGGCCCTTCTTGGCACAACCACTGTTCCTTTTTTTCTTGGTTATCCTGGAAGCAAGGGCCCAAGAGCATAAGTTTTCCAAGACAAAGAACTTTGGTGGCCAAATGCAACTTTGGGCACCGCAAGACTTAAAGGCATAAATTGGATGCCCAGACAAAAGGGAAAGCAATAAATATACTTGGAAGAGGTGAGCTCTTGATATTAGTAAGAGTGAAAGGGGGCAAGTAAAGCAACACAGTGCATTTTGTTGGGTTTACAAAAGACCAGAACTCGGGTGCTGTTTTGTGGGTTCAATACCTGGGATTCCCTCTTTCAGAGTCTCAAGAGTATCCTAAGAGTGTACTTTCAGAGAAGGACAGAAGAGGGAATCTATAACTTCCATCATCAATTAAAAAAAAAAATTATTAAATGAGTCCTAGGAATCAAAGCAAAAAGGATTTGAAATTGTTCCCTTCGGAGAAGAAAGGCCAGTTTATTTATTTTAAAAGACAATACTAGCAATCTGCTTTCCTTGTCAGTAGAAGACAAAACAAGGAAGTGAGCTTCAATTCAAACATAAGCTCTTTCAGCTGGGCATAATGGAAAATTTGACTATTAAGAACACAAAATGTTGAAATGGTCCACCTCAAGTAGCTGTGGCTACTGCTCCCAGCTATTTTTTAAAAAGTTATAAGAACAAATGATTTGAGGTCACTTCCAGTTTTCTATCATGAATGAGAAAGAAAGAATTCACACTCCAAGTTGTTATTCTTCTACAATTTAATAGGCTTTTTCCTCAGGTCTTATAGTTAGAGCTTTCAAAAAAAATTTTTTTAAACATTCTAATTTGGGTTTTCATTGAGCATTTTTAAAGCAAAATGACCTTAATTTATATGAGACATGACTTGCAAATTGCTGAGAAAAGTAACTTTTGCTTAAAGCTGTGCATTCATAGTATTAGCCCCTAGCTTAATGCTAGTTAGAGTAAGTGATTCATGATGTTTATATTAGAGGGATAATTCTGATTTCAAAAATAAGTAAAATTGACTTTCAAGTGTGCTTATTATTCATCAGGCAGGATATAGCTGCCAGAACATTTTTATAATTAGAAAAAGATTCAATTTTTCTTTCTATACAAGAATGCTATTACAAACTGTTTTAATAATGAAACACTAAAAAAGACCAAAACAATGATCAAGAATAGAATGGATATATAAATTGTGGGATATTCATACAATGAAATATTAAGAGCAATTTAAACTTATCTAAAGCCACATATAATATGAATAAATCTCAAAAACAACGTTGTTCTCTAAGCAGAAACCCTTGGAGAAGAACATGGTGATATTATTAATATAGTATTTTAAAAATGTAAAACTCTCCGTCTCTGTATCTCTCCCTCTCTCGCTCTCTGTCAAAAACAATAAAATAAATAAATAAATAAATAAATAAATAAATAAATAAAAATGCCGGGATGGTTCAGTGGGTTAAGCGCTCACTTTGCAGCGCCAGGGGCCCAGGATCGAATCCCGGCCCTGGCCCCGGCCCTGGCCCGTGTGAACCCATGTGCTGAACTGGGGAGTGCCCTCAGTTCAGTTCTCTCTCTGTCTCTGTATCTCTCTCTCTCTCTCTGTCAAAAACAATAAATAAATAAATAAATAAAAATGTAAAAAAAAATTACATATCTCTTACAGATAATAGATCAGGGAGGGATAAGGGATTCAACACGTGTGCACTCTCTCTCTCTCTCGTGCGCGCGCGCGCGTGTGTGTGTGTGTGTGTGTGTACACAAGGGCTGCCTGGAAGAAAATCCAGTCACTGCCAATGTAACGAGAATGATTACATGGCTGGACAGCCCTCATATATAATGTGATTTTGTTTATACTGGGCACATACACAGGGGACTACCATATTATTCTTTATTTTATTGGTGTCTACCTGACATGTTATATATATTTTAAAAGTGAATATAAATAATACACTATTCTGAAGAAAACGGTGCCTGTCAATAGCCAGCATTTCTGAAAAGGCAGCATGTAAACAGAGGAAGTGTGGCCAGTTCAACCTGCAATATGCTCGGAAAACCACCAGCTGCTGGAAAGGGCTGAAGCTTCGGGTGCGCGGTTGGTGGCAGAAGATGAGACCGGGATGAAGACAGACTGAAGGGCTACTTATGGCACATCAAACACTCTGGTCTCTATTCTACATAGAAGGAGCAGCTAATGGAACACCAGTATTACAAAATGGTGACAGTGACGTGGTTCTTTGCCTCCAAGAACCTCCAGTCTAATGGGATGAAGAAGAACTCAATACTAACCCCAGAGAGTGCCATGGGTCTGAAGTATGCTGTAGGAACACAGGGGAGGTTCGGTACACTTCACGGAGGGAAGCTAAATGACTGTGGTCTTGAAGGGTAGGGGGTTTGCTAGTTGGGGAAAGTAAAGGTGGGGAGAGCAATTCAGAAAGGAGAAAGAGTATACAGAAAGGCATAGAGAGACTTCAGGGAGGTACTTATAGTTTATAAGGTCAAAATAGTGAAAGACCACCGGGATGAGGGGTGGCAAGAGATCCAGCTAGCAAGATAGGCAAGGGCCTGTTAAAAACTCTTGCTAAGAGGTTTGAATTTCATCTTGTCAAGTCACAGATAGTAAGTCAAATATTTACTGAGAATCCACTATGTGCCAGCCACTGTGCAAGTTTCCTAGCATACAGTGACAAACAAAAGCCACGGGGATCTTTGTCCCGCACTCCTTAAGGGTGTGGTCAGGTCTGGGAGGATAACTCTACATAGAAGGTTCATCTGTCAGTGCGGTGAGGGAGATGAGTGTGGAGTGCTATGGAAACACAGATGAGGGCTGCCAACCCGTTCCTGCCGACGCCGCCTGAGCTGAATCTGAAGGAATGGTTAGGAGTTAGCCAAGCAAATAAGGCAACGGTAATCTGGGAAGACAGAAAAATCTGAGCACGTCTGGCATGGGAAACACCATAGCACGAGTTCATAATGTGTGAAGTATACAGTGGAGTACCACAGTAAGGCTGCGGAAGCACTAGGGACAGTTTGTAAAGTGCCTCTTCGGGTTCACCTCAACCTTGGGTTTCATCCTGAAAGCCAGAGGTGTTTTATGACAGCAGGGCTCCAATAAGAAAGAGAGACAAAAACCAAGCTGTTCTGTGTTCAGGTGTGGGATGTGGGACAAGGGGTGAGCAGGAAGGGTAGCTGATTATTAGTTGTTCACCTATGTCTCCAATCTCTCCCCAGTGCTCCCTGTATATGGAGTCCCTACTATAGAACCCCTGGCTCCTAGAAGCAAAGTGTGAAAACCAGACCTGAGCAGTGAGGTACAAGTTTACAATTTGTTTTAGAAGATCCCTCTGTCTCCAGAGGGAAGGATCGACAGGAGCTGGGAAGAGAACAAGAGCAGAAACAGAAAGACCCTTAGGCAACTTTTACACTGCTACAAGTAGAGATGAGGTGGGCTTGAACTATAGCAAGCATGAGCTATTGGGAATGCTAAGGAGACAATATAGAGAGTGGGGAAAAATAGGAAATCACCTATGACTCTAACTTTTCTAACTTGGAAAATTTAGAAATTTCTGGCTGAGAACGTGAATGAAGATGCCAGGAATATAAGAAGAGCCGAAACGTAGGGAGATGGCCCAGGAAGACATAGAGCTGTGCCTTACAGAAAATAACAACAGCAGCAGCTTCTGTACAAATCTCAAAGAGTGGGGAAGCCAGGATGGCTCAGTGGGTTAAGCGCTCACTTTGCAGCGCTGGGGACCAGGGATCGAATCCTGGCCCCAGCCCGTGCGGACCCATGTGCTGAGCTGGGAGCTCCCCAGTTCAGTTCTCTCTCTGTCTCTCTCTCTGTCTCTCTCTCTGTCTCTCTCTCTGTCTCTCTCTCTGTCAAAATAAATAAATAAATAAAAATTATTTTTTTAAAAAAACAACAAATCTCAAAGAGCTATTAAAATGCGAAGAAATAAAAAATATTATTAAAGTATTAAAGGCAGAGCTATATCTAGAAACCAAGGCTCCAAGTTTCATTCTTCAGGAGGGCAGAGCATGCTTCATGCTGTCTCCTCTATGGGTGCTGATTCTTTCGACTTGCAGGAACCGGTTTCCTTCCTCCTCTTTCCACACCTGCATGCTGCCTGTCCTCCAAGCAGAACTCCATGCGACGGATTTTCCATACCCTCTGTGAACGATTGCTCTCACCTGAACTCTCCCTGACTCCGAACTACACTACCTTCTTCACTATTCAGCAGGCACTTAAATACAGGCTTATCCAGCTTTTACCTTATTTTAAATCAGCTTTATTAAAAAACAATCTATATATAATAAAATTGACCAATTTCTACTATACAACTTGATGAGCTTTGAAAAAATATACACGTTCACGTAACTTATCACCATAACCATGATAAAGAGCATTTTCATTACCCCCCTCCCCCAAATTCCCTTGTGTCCTTGGCAGTCAATCACCTCTTCCAATACACCCCCCCCCCACCTTTACTCCAGGCAACTACTGATCTGTTCTCTGTCACTACGGTTTTGCCTGTTCTAGAATTTCATGTAAATGATGTAAATGGAATCATACCATATGTATTCTTTCATGTCTGGCTTCTATCACTTAGCACAATGTTTTTCAAATTCATCCATGTTGTTTTGCACATCATTCTTTGTTATTGTTGAGTAGTTTTCCATTGTATGAACATAATTCTATTTGTTTATTTATCAGCTGATGGACATTTGGGTTGTTTCCAGTTTTGAGCTATTACGAATAAAGCTGCTATAAACATTCTTGTACAAGTTTTTATGTGAACATATGTCCTAATTTCTCTTCAATAACTACCTAAAAGTGGGATGGCAGATTCTGTAAGAAGCTGCCAAACTGTTTGTTCTACATTTCTTGCTAGCACTTGGCATTTTAGTCTTTTTAACTTTAGCCATTCTAGTGGATGTGAAGTACATTTCACCGTGGTTTTAATTTTCATTTTCCTAATTTGAATTTTCTTGTGCTCATCAATTTTTCTTTGGTGAAGTGTCTATTAAAATCTTTTGCCTATTAAAAATTTGGTTACTGCTTTTTTCTTGAGTTGTACGAGTTCTTTATGTACTTTAAGTACAAGTCCTTTATTAGGTATATTTTCTCCCAGACTGAGGAGGTGGGGTGTCTGTTCAGTTTCTGATATAACACTATATGGACCACTAGTGAATAATATCTGCTCACAACAATATAAATATTAACTGCTAATGTCACCTAAAATTACCAGGTAACTGACTAGGAGAAGCGGGAAGAGGCAGCTTGCAGTGTGCACATGTGAATGTGTGCAGCTGCTGGCGTTTAACATGATGTCTGAGTCCTCTGAAATACTGGTCTTTTTACAACAAATGTTTTTAATCTTCACTCCACTTCTCTTCCTCTCATGAAAAAATCTATCTATTCAGAGAAAGTGGAGCAGACCACTGATTGCTAAGGACAGATTCAGATAGCCTTTATTGAGGACAATCAGAACAAATCAGAAAGTGAGGAAAAAAGCGGAGGAAAAAGGGGACAAATACTGGATGGCTCTATCCAATGTGGAAAAGGTCTGAGGATAAAAAACCGTTAATAAAATAAACTCATCAAAGTCTGTGAGATTAGAACAATTTCATCTTACCATATGTGTCCCTTTGTACTTACAGAATATTAGAAACAGTAACTTCCCAAGCTTTCCCTCTCTATCAAATTACATAACATTATTTCTTTTAAATATGTTGTTTTATGCTTTTAAATTTCTACACCCTATTTATATATATATGCACATAATACATGTATGTATTGTAAACATGGGTTATTTTCTTTCATATGCTAAGTTTTTAAGGCCTTGATTGTAGATCTTTTCTACAGTGTTCTGCCTACAACAGGGTCTAAAATATGACTGCTAATATTAGTCTTCTGTTTCTCTTCCACATTTCTTACTCCAGTAAAAGAAACTGTAAAGACGTCAGTATTCCAGCCTTATAAAACTGGAAACAAGAGGTCTTAGTTTGTTTTTAGTTTATTTTTAAGGATCTAAAATTAAAATGAAGGAGATGGCTAACTACGCAATTATCTTTGCTAAGAGCACTGACATTTATAAAAAGAAGCAAGGTTAGAGCAGAGCAAACTGCCCATTCATTTGCATTTAATTGACTTAATAACCATAAACATTATTTTAGATATATAATAACTAGCTTAAAATTCACTTCCATCCACAACAAGTGCTAAAATAGCATTGACTGTATGGCATAGAAGGTAGAGTATAAAATAAGAAACTCCATCACCACCAGCATGCTGCTGAGGAAAGCTTGTTAAAATGCAAATGATTGGTGGATAAGCAGTACAGAGCATAACACACAGAAAGATGTGTCTATCAGCACACTGAATGCCACATGATCCATCAGAATCTATAGTACTCCACACTTTAACACTCTAGGAAAACCAAGGAACTCATCTTCTTCAAAACCTCTGAAGTAAAAGCAAAAGATATAAAACTATGCATTTACAAAATCTAGTAAGCAAGGTTCCCACCAAAAATACACACCATGAACTGAAGAACCTAATCTAATTGTCATAAAAACATAAGTTATCTTAGCAAGAATTTGAAATTACAGTTACAAAGCCCAGTATGATCTTCACTGTATGACTGATTGCATAACCAACATTACATGTAGAACCACAAATGCCTAGTCATGTAACATGGCAAAGTATTCAACTAAACATTTCTTAAAAAAATGCCAAAACACAGACTTGAATTTTCCTGGCTTAATTTAACTAAATAAGGAAGAGATAGGAGGAAAACAAAAAGATGACTCACTTTAAAAATGTTACATGAATCATTATGAGTGAAAATATTTTTTATAAATAATGGATAAAATATACAACCTGTCAATATATGATTTGGTAATTGTATTACCAAAAATACAAGTGAGTGGAATAAAAGAGTCTATTACTAAGCTTAAAGACAATTATTTTTATCTTTCATAAAGGCATTCATGAAAATTTCTTATGTGTTTTTAACTTTAAAGTAATTCAGTGGAAAAATAGCTAATGAGTGGACCTAATGTAAAAGGATTATTTTCTTAAGCATATTTTTCTAATTTTGATTAGATTTAGTCCACAAAGCCATTTAATGAGAATAACCTAATTAAATTAAAAAGTCGATCATTTAATTTATCCCTAATTTTGACATAACTTTTAGACTTCTTTCATGGATAACACAAGTGCTGTCCAGAAAGTATGCATCCATGTAAGCATTCTGGTTATACTGATAATGGCTGGATTTTATATATCCATATATAAACTTTAAGTACAATGAAAGACCTACAATATTTTATAATTACTATGCAATTCATAAAAAAAACACACATAAATTTTACAGTATTTTCTCTTCTCTATTAGAAAATATACTCTGTGTGTAAAAGAGAACTTCTGACTGGAAAGAATTTAGGTTGTCTTTCTCTGTCACCCTTTCTTTTTTTTAATTAATTTATTATTTGCTACTAATTGTCAAACTTATTGGGGTGACATTGGTTGGTAAGAATTACACAGGTTCCAGGTGTACAATCCTATATTACATCTTCTATGTGTTGCATTATGTGCTCACCACCCAGAGTCAGTTCTCTGTCTATCCCCATATATGCGATGTCCCTCCCTACTACCCACCCCTTCTCCCCTTACCCTCGGGTAACCACTAAACTATGGACTGTGTCCATGAGTTTTTGTTTCTCTGTTATTTTCAGTTTTATATTCCACCTATAAGTGAGGTCATATGTTTCCTGATTCTTTCAGTCTGACTTATTTCGCTTAATAAGATGGTTTCAAGGTCTATCTATGCTGTCACCAATGACTGTATTTCATCTTTTCTTATCGCTGATTAGTATTCCATTGTGCAAATGTACCCCAACTTCTTTATCCAGTCATCTATCAAAGGACACTTTGGTTGTTCCCAAGACTTTGGCCCCTGTGAACAGTGCTGCGGTGAACACTGGGGTACATACATCCTTGTGGACTAAGGTTTTCAAGTTTTTTGGGTAGATACCCAGGAGAGGGAATTTTGGGTCATATGCTAATTCTATTTTTAATTTTTTGAAGAACCTCCACACTGCCTTCCATAGTGGTTGTACCAATTTACATTCCCATGAGCAGTGTATGAGGGTTCCTTTTTCTCCACAGCTTGCTATTTCTTGTCTTATTGATTATAGTCATTCTAACAGCTGTGAGGTGGTATCTCATTGTGGTTTTAATTTGCATTTCTCTAATAGCTAGTGAAGTTGAGCATTTTTTCATATATCTGTTGGTTGCTTGTATGTCTTCATGGGAGAAGTGTCTATTCAGGCCTCCTGCTCATTTTTCAATCGTATTTTTTTGTTGTTGTTGACTTGTATAAGTTCTTTGTATATTTTAGATATTAGCCCCTTATCAGAAGCATTATTTGCAAATAGTTTCTCCCATTCAGGGGTTGCCTCTTTACTTTGTTGACAGTTTCTTTTGCTGTGCAGAAGCTTTAGTTTGATATAGTCCCATTCATTTATTTTTGCTTTTACTTCCCTTGCCTTTGAGGTCAAGTTCATAAAGTCCTCTCTGAACCCAAACTCTGTAAGTTTAGTACCAATATTTTCTTCTATGCAGTTTATTGTTTCAGATCTTACATGAAGGTCTTGGTTCGAGTTAATTTTGGTATATGGTCTGTCACCCTGTCTTAATCTCTTGAGAAAACAGCACAAAGCAGACAGCACAAGATCGCTAATTTATGACAACAATTAGGATTCAAATAATATTTAATGAGAAAATTCATTTGGAAAGTGAGATTATTTCATAGTATAGACAAGAGGAGCCAGGACGGATGGTTTAGAAGTTACTGTCATGAGTTGTAAGGCACTTCCTAATGTAAAGAAATTTCCTCTCAGAGGAAACCTACCACATAAAGCGTGTTTACCATATGTCAGATTTTATAAAGATAGTCACAGGAAACGTAACACTAATAGCTGTACTCAGAAATGCTGAAGAACACCTACTCTTATAATTTACCACAAAGACGTTTCCAAGGTATTGGACCCTTAATTTGGGGATCCCAACTAGAACCCTGGGATTTCTTTCTGTTATAGTTCTTAATCTAACTTATCAAATATAATCAGTCTTTGGGATGGATACAGGAACAGAAACACTTAATTGGAATTATAGGTCTTAACTAGGAAATGCCTTTTTTCAACTTCTACCAGCCTCATTACTAAAAATCATTAGATTTGTAAAAAGGCTATCTATCCTTTTATTTCAATGTCCTTTCAACCACTTTGTACTTAATTACAAATTTATACTTGCTCTACAGATATATTTTAACATACCTTCCTTTATCTTTTGCTTGTATTTTAATATTTATCCCATTTCAAGGGCACAGATGGCAATGCCTCTTCAATTAAATCTTCTGCAATGCCTCCTGTACTTACACATGCGTTAGTTACACCCTGTCCCCACTTTCTATAAAAAAAAAGGAAGAAAAACTCCTGATCAGGCAAAATTTTAAAATATATGACTGATTATTGGTGGATAAAATTTAAAGTTTAGAAATACTTTTTAGAAAATCCAATAAACTAAATATGTATTTATAGTTATTTTATAGGAAACCTACCTCCCATAACTCATACTCAAATAAGGCACAACATCGCCCAACCCTAAACACATAAACCCAAACCACAAAGAGAAAAAGGTTTCTATGAATGAAATTGTTATCAATGCCCACTGGAAAACTATGAACTCAACTTAAAGTCTTATTAACCTGATTTCACACAATTCTCAACAAGCTAAGTTATTACCTTCCTGGGCTACAACTTCTAAGTCATAAAATCAATGAGGAAGGTTAAACCTGGATGGGAATATGTGAAGATGGGGAATATTTAGGCGCGTCTAATAAAAAAATTTTAAAAAAAGAGAAGAGTTTTGACATCAAACTCAGCATTCCATTACGCTTTGGTACAATGGCCCATGTTCATGAAGACATCTCAGCAACATCCAAAAAAAGATTCCAATGTGCGCAAGGGCTTGTACTTAGAAACTCAGGAAAGTTGGCAGTAGCAAGATCTCATAGCCAAAATGCTTTCACACCATTTTTAAGATAGTGCTTTCATGAAACATACTTTTGTTATCTAGAAAATATGTGGAACTCCATAATTCCCAAGGATGCTAGCTAGATAAATGAGGTATCACTTAAACAGAACTTAAAAAGCCCATAATATTTGAAGCCACAATCGCTTTTAATTAAGTTCAAACAACTGAGTTACTATTACAGTATCAAGCAAAATATTTCTGATATGATAAAATTACGTTTTTTAGTTAAAATCCATTAACAGAAAGAATATAAACCACAGTGATCCTGACAAATAATGATTATTAAATGTCTTTTTAGAACACAGCTCTTTCAGAGGTAAAATTCTATCAGTAGTTTTAAAAATGTTACCATTTCAAGACAAAATTATAGTTCAAATCAAGCTGGGCATAACTTTTAAGAAATTATCTCCTGTTTTAAAACTGTGGTTAATGTTTAAACCACACAAAACTCCCTAAATTTCCTAAGGTCTGGCATACACTCTTGCTTTGTGCTCCCTCTGCTGGCTTTATAGCTGTAGTTAATCCCATTTTGGGGAGATTTTCTTTGTGTAAATCAATCCCATTAAAACACACTGAAAAGTACTGGTACATTATATATGGGATCTTACATATGTACTCTAGGCTTCCCACTTTGAGTGCTAAGGAAAAACATCATTTGACCAAGATCACCGAGGGTGCTGAGAGCCAGAACAAGCCTGGTTTTCTGACTCCCAATCCAGTGCTCCTTCCATCCCATAATGATCTCAATGTCTTCATGTACAAGACTATTATTGAACTATACTTTGCTACCTAGAGTTACCTAAAACCAGAAACTTGGTTTCTTTAGGTGACACACAGATTTTTCACTGAACTACAATTACAATTGATAAGAGCATTTGACCAATAGTCAGTGCAACCATATTAGGCTCAAAGAATATCAATGATTCTAATTTTCTTGGACAGTGCTCAATTAAAGTAACCTAATACAGAGTTTCCTGACACACTAAATTCTTAAGTTTCTCCTAATACACTTCTACCATTGCTTACAAATTACATGCCATGATATTTGCATTGGAATCTATGGTTACCACACGATGTATCTTCATGTTGCTAAATACCACAGTCATTTTGTTGATGATGACTACGCACAGGGTGACAGAATCATCTATATGTGCTGAGTTCATGCGAAGTACAGTGTTGTTGGACCTCTACAGAAATTACTGTCAAGAGTAATCTATTATACAAGGTAGGCATTACTGTCCATATTTCACACAGAAGGAAGCTGAAGGACAGGAACTTGCCCAAGGTCTGTTTGACATCAAAGTTTTTACTATTTACTCTGTACCTAACTGCTTTGATACTTTGTTCATTCTTCAGTCAACAGAGTTAGTAACAGTGAAACAAGCTTGTCCAATCTGTGGCCCATGGGCCTCATGTGACCCAGGCAGCTTTGAATGTAGCGCAACACAAATTCATAAACTTTCTTAAAACATTATGAGATTTTTTTTCATGATTTTTTTTTTTTAGCTCATCAGCTATCGCTCATTTTAGTGTATTTTATGTGTGGCCTAAGACAATTATTCTTCCAGTGTGGCCCAAAAAAGCCAAAGGATTGGACACTCCTGCAGTAAAAGATGCTCTCTCACTAAAAGTTAAGCTAAAGTGGGGAGGGTTAAGACTTTCCTTGCTTTTAGTAGACTAAGGTACATGACCTATACCATAAATGCTCATTAACTCACAGCATAAACTAGTATTTAATTCCAATTGGCTTTATATAATAAATGTATTTAATAATCTGTCAAGTAGTAAATGTCCAGAAAACAAAACACTAGCTCTAGTCTGATAACAATACTATTTACATAGATACAAACAGTCTGGGATTACAGAATCTAATCTGTTCAGACAAAAAGTAAATATTTATTAGCTAGAACATACAAATCTATTTTGTGAGGAAGAGACATTTGTTTCTTGATGAAAGATATAAATTGTTATCTAAATCAGACAATTTTATTCAAAGCGAAGTTTAAATTCTATTTTCCTTGAAAACAGAAAACTAAAAACATCGCTGCGTATCTTTGTTCTCTGGTAGCAATTTGTTATTTTTTGTGGAAAGGAATCATATTCACGTATTTAAATAAGAAAATAGTGTTAAAGATTTATTTTTATTATTTTTGAGAGAGAGAGAGAGACAGAGAGAAGAGGGAGGGCCCAGAGCAGCCTTCATAGTTGCACATCATTCGTTTTCTACATACCGGTAGTTTCATTCCACAGGTGGGAGCGGGGCTGCACAGAGCAGGAACTGGGCCTGGGGACTCCCCACATGGGAGGCACGCCCGTGTGAACCAGAGGGTCTCCCACATGAGAGGCTCGCCCGGTAAGAACCGAATTGTGGGCACACTCCAGGTCAACATATTGGTCCACACGGGCAGGGGCTGAATTTGTTCCTAGGACCCTGAGGCTGCAAGGTGCTCAACCCACTAAGCCATCCCAGCCTCCCTGGAAAACAGTGTTAAAATGAACATATTTCTCAGTAACCTATTTGGACAGCACAGACAACAAATGTCAATGTTTTAGAAATGAGAAAGTAGCCTGTGTTAAATCCAGCCTGAAAGAATTTAGGAAAAATTGACTATTGTAAATTTTAATCTTTTTATAATTTAAATAGTGCGATGAACTTGTTAAGCAGCACTCAATAGCTGGCACTGTATATTAATAATATTTATGGATATTAATGATTGTTCAACCAAAGTGACAGATAAAAATAACATAGTTTTTTGTGTTAATAAGAAAGGAATTTAGGCAAATTTAGACACGTGTTTAAAAACCAGTCCTCCACCTACTGCATATGTGAACTTAGGTGCCTCGCTTTTCTGTGACTGTTGTCTTGGATGGTAACGAGGATGGTAAAAGTGGCTGAGTTAAGAGTTGCTGTGATGATTAAAGGAGGGAAGTAATGTAAACACCCTTAATAGGGAGCCTAAGAAAAAAGTCATCAGTCAGTTTCCCCTTATTATTGACATGTAGGAATGTGGACTCTGGGTTACCAGCTCTCCCAACTCGTCAACTGTTCCATGTTAGCAACAAATTCCAACATTTTAACAACGCTGCAAAGAATGCTCAGCACCTCTCTGAGCTGAGTCCAGACCACCAGCTGTCAGTATGGAGTTCTATTTGGGAGAGTCACTGGAAATGCCACAGGTCATGGAACTGAGCAAAGCATCTGGAGTCAAGGTGCTGGGATTAGATAGGACATTCTGAAAAAGAAAGAGATGTGCTCTGGCAGGAAAAGTCAGTAGTGGTTAAGATGATTTTATGAGAGAAACTCAAAGGAAAAACTTGTGCTGGCACACACTGGTTTTGAGATAGTTCAGTACTGTATTTATATTCCAATTTAAAACCTTTGATTTTTATGTAAGTGTATTTCAATTTAATCCCTGATTCTCTATTAAAGAGAATATGTTATTCTCTGGCCTATCTGAGGAAGACCAGTTGGTTTACATTAGAATTCAGCATCTCCACAATGTAACATTCATACGTTCGGGATACAGTAAAATATTATTCAACATATAATCTTGGCTAGAGTTGTACTGATTTTATTGATCTCAAGAAATGAACTTTTGGTTTTATTGATATTCTCTACTGCTTTTCTGTTTTCTGTATCACTGACTTCTGCTCTATTTTATTGTTCTTAGTCTCTTTAGTTTAATTTGCTTTTCTTTTTCTAGTTTTTTAGCTGACCTCTAGCTAAGGTCATTGATTTGAGATCTTTCTTCTTTTCCAATATAGGCATTTCAAGCTATAAATTTCCCTCTAAGTACTGCTTTAGGGGCTCAGATCTTTTGATCTATTTTCATTTAGTCTAAATTACTTTTTAAATTCCCTTTGATTTCTTCTTTGATCCATGGGCTATTCAGAAGAATGTTAATTAATTTCCAAATATTTGGGGGATTTTCCAAAAAGTTTTCTATTATTGATTTCTGTTATAATTCCTTTGTGGTCAGAGGACATGTATTCCATGACTGAAATCCTTTCAAACCTGTTGAGACTTGTGTGACAGAATAGATTATAATCTCTCTTGATAAATGTTCCCATGTGCAAATGAGAAGTGTGTTTGGCTGTTATTAATTGGAGTGTTCTATAAATATCAGTTAGGTCAAATTGCTTGATAATGTTGTCTCAGTCTTCAATATTCATGCTCATTTTCTGTCTACTTCTTCTAGCAGTTATTAAGAAAGAGGTATTTAAATCTCCAACTATGATTGGTGATGCCTATTTCTCCTTGTAATTTTATCAGTTTTTTGCTACATATACCTTGAAGCTCTGTTACTTCTTTGGTGCATACATGGGTTCTGATAGTTTTGACTCCTTTATCATTATGAAATAGTTTTCTTTACTCCTGGTAGTAGTAGTCTGTGCTTGGAAGTTACTCCAGCTTTCCCTTGATCTGTGCTATTGGTAAGTTAAATTTATGTCTATAATTTTGCTGTTTTCTCTTTGTCCCATCTACTTACCCCCCTTTAACTTTTTTCTGCCTTTTTTTGGATTAACTGAATATTTTTATGGCTACATTTGTTGGCTCATTAGCTATTACATAATTCTGAGCCATGCTCTGAAAATTCTCTTAAAAGCTGGGACAGTCACAGGGCTCATCTCCGTTGTTCTTCATCTCTCAGGGATTCGTTTCTTCGGTTACCTGATGCCCAGTGTCTTCAATATCACTGTATATATATTTTACTGGGTTTTGTTGTTATTTCAAGTGGAAGGGTAAATCCAGTTTCTGTTCCTTCTTCTCAGTTGAAAGCAAATAGTGATAAAAAAACATTTACATGAAAATAAAAATCCAGAGTTTTAGAAATTCCTTAAGAAAACTTACGGAACACTGGAGAAAACCAAAGATTTTTAATGTTTCCTTACTTGAAGTTGTGATGATACAATAATCAGAGTATTTTCCATTTCAACCTTATTTCTCAAATATGACACTATGCATTTACTTCAATGTACATGGACAGCCTACTCCCTTAAAATAATCCCACTAATGGCTTTATGCCACCATATTTTATTTGCACAATTGGTCTCCTGTAGATTATAAATGCCAATCAGTCCCAGTCTCCTAAAACTTACTGTTCTTCGTCATGGAAATCAACATACTAAGTACCCCTTACTTCTTGGGGTAATGTTGTGGCACCACTCGGGGAGGCAGCTGTCCACCACGCTACTTCATTCCACACGTTAGCTGAACACGCCGTGCCTTTGCACACGCTAACCTTCTGGCCCATGCTTCCCTTTCCTACATAAATCTGCTCACCCTTCAAAATTAGAGAAAACACTGTCCACAGTTTCTAGTTAGTTACATCTATGTTTATTTCCTTCACTAAAATATTAAGTATTGAGCATGAAATAATTTACTTTGGCCTCCTAGGTGCCCAGCATAGTGCCTGTATGTTTAAAAAGTTCTCAGAAATGTTTGTTTAACTAAACTAAATCCACAAATGAAAATAATTTGAGATGCAGTGTGTCATGGACTGAGTGTATGTGTCCCTCCAAAATTCAAATGCTGAAGCCCCTAACTTCCAGTGTGGCTGCATATGGAATAAGGAATTAAGACTAAATGAGGTCATATGGGTGGGGCCCTGATCCAATAGAATTTCTGTCCTTATAAGAGGAGAATTACTGTGCTTAAAAGAAGCGCTACCAAAGAGCTCTCTTCTTTGTATGCACATGGAGAAAAGGAGATCATGTTAGCAACACTAAGAGAAGGCAACTGTCTGCAACTCAAAGGGAGTTCTAACAAAGAAAGAGATGTGCTCTGGCAGGAAAAGTCAAGAGAGGTGCTGAAGATGATTTTATGAGAGAAATTCAAAGGAAAACCTGTTTTCCTGGCACACCAGTTTTGAGATAGCTCAGTACTCTATTTATATTCCATTAATCCTGCTGGCACCTTGATCTTGCACTTCCAGTCTCCAGAATTATGAGAAAACAAATTTCTGTTTTTTAAGCCACTCCATCTGTGGCATTTTGTTATGGTGGCTCAAGACGGCTAATATACACAGGGACGTGGTTTGAATGACATAGTTCTTCTTTTCCAACTAAAAGGCAGGCTAGGGGAGAAGCCGGGATGGCTCAGCAGGTTGAGCACTCGCTTTGCTGCCCCAGGGACACAGGATGGCACCCCGTTCCCAGTCCATGTGGACCCATATGCTGAACTGGGGTGTGCTTCCCATGCGGGAGGTTCCCAGCCCGGTTCCTGCCCTGCATGGCCCCCCTGCCCACCTGTGTGGAAGGAAACAAAGTTGAAAACTGATGATGTACAACTATAAAGACTGCTCTGGGCCCTCCCCCTTGTCTCTGTCTCTCTCTGTCAAAAACAATAAAATAAAATAAATCTTAAAAAAAAAAAAAGGCAGGTTAGGGTTCTTGGGTCTCTAGAACTAGTAGTGGAAACTCTCTTTGTTGAAAAAAAAAAAAAAGAATTATTTCTGCCTTCCTTCAAAGCACTATACTTGAAACAGTGCTGCTATTTTGTCCTTCGCTGCTGCCACCACAATGTAATCCAAACCAAGAATATTAGACATTCCATAACCCCTCTTACAAAGCAAATCAATTCTAAGAGAAAGCTTGGTTCCCTAAGGTCTGGGTTACTGAAGTATTAGAGAAACACAAATTTTTATTCCATTATAGGGTGAAAATATATAGTTACTCCAGCAATATATTAACACAGAGGTATGGAGAACTATCACAGTGCTTCTAAAATAACTGTCATTTATGAAAATAAAGGTAAAGATAAAAATGAAGAGTGCTGGAGAGAGGCCCTGATTTGGGATGGGGTAGTCAGAGAAGGCTTCACTGAGAAGGTAACATTTAAGCAAAGACTAAAGAGAGTGAGGGTATGAGTTGTGCAGACAGCTATGGAAAAGTATTCCAGGGAAAAGGAACAATAAATAAAAGTGGACCAAAGAAGGGCACATTCAAGTTGAATTATAACAATCTCATAAATCTCTTTGAATGATTGTTTAAAACTTAAAATAAATATCTAAATCTCATCATTATTTATATCTGACAAGATCCCACCCCATCTTTCTTATTTAAAACAAAATTAAATGATTACTCTTCAGCCATCAAACTGCACATAATAGAAACTGAATATGAAAAGCACAATGCTGCTGAAAACATCTTTTAAGATATACTTGAATGCAAAATGAGAATCACTGTATTCAACAATGTGACTGTGAAAACCTGTCTACTGCTAAAAAGTGAGAAATTGCATAAATAGAAGGTGAGATATGAACTGTATTATATTAAAGCTGGAATAAAAAATAATTTACCAAACTTATTTCCTTAACCACTGAATTAATCACTACAGATAAGGGGTAGAAAGCTACCAGAACCATCAGAAAGCTTAAAGTATTTATTACTGTAAGTTGAAAGCATGCTAATCACCAATATATAAATACCACTAGTTGTAGTAATCATGGGAAAATAATAAGAGCAGAATTTGGGAGCTTGGTGATATCAGCATTGTGCTAAGTATCTGGCATACATTAACTCATTTAAACCTGACCTCAGCCCAGAGAGGCAGATTTCCCTATTATTTCCATCTTACTTACTAAAGATCACCGACTTCTCAATGGCACACGAGTACTCAAGCCAGGGCAGCCGGACTCAGCACGTAAGCACCATACCACACTGCCACACAAACACCAACATCTGTACATCGGCCTCAGTGATGGGTCCCACTTGTCCTGGCCAGAATCTGACACGTAATTACTTTACAATTTATTTTTAAAGAAATACTATGATGTATGGCTTTTAATTTTAATTTTTACTATCTTTGTGATCTGCTAACAAGCTCCAAATAATGATTTAATAATAATGGGATAACCATATGTCCAAAATATGTCTCAATTTGCCCAGGATAGTCTCTACTTATACGTCAGGTCCCACTGGAGCTATTACATAGGGTTCACGTACACTTTCGTAAAGGGTCTTGGTTTGAATAATAAATTAAATGGTTACCTACTTAATAATCACTTCATTTTGCTCTGCCTATTCACTATCTTTCTTATTAAACAATGGAACATCCTAAGCTCACCACAACTCCTCTCCTAATCAGAATGTTGGCTCTCTCAACATTTAAAGTACAACTTTTTTTTCCTGTCTCCAAATGGCTCCACAACTCTTTTCCGATTCATGTCTGATCTCGCTCTTCCTACACCCTGTCCCATTCCCCATTCTTTTCTCCTAACTGAACCTTTTGTCTTTCTCGCCTACTCTTACCTCTTATCTTCTTTCATGCCACCCCCTCTGCTTGGAACAACCTACTAATCCACCAAATATCTGTTCTGAAATCACTTCTGAAAAGTCACTTTAGTTGTGAAGCCTACCTGAGTAATCACCCATCCACCCACCTGTCCTATTTATGAACTGAATCCATCAGACTAACCTCTTTGAGGTTCAAATTTGAAATGTTTTTTATTACACTACTGTGATGTTCACCATATACATCACATCAAAGAGAATGTGAATCCTGACCAAGCTTACAATTTAAAAGTAGGGCTTTTAGATATGTCTATAACCAAAGGGAATGCAGAGTCCAGAGGGATCTAAAAATCATAAATGCAGCCTCTGCTTTTGGAAGGTATAGGGACAGTCACATGTGATTGTCATTGGGAGTATAGAATCTAAAAAAATTTCTCCAAGTCTCATGGGGAAAAAGTGGATAAATTGGGACACTGGTCTGACCCTGCTTCTACTGCCTACAACTTGCCCATTTATGAACAGCATGTTGGTTTGTCCACATTGACGATCAGGACAGTGAGATCTACAGAGACAAGTTAGAACAACTACACAACACATGGAAAGCCACCTCTTTCAGGCCAGACCTATGATTAGTGGACTAGTTTAATGAAGTAATACATGATAAAATCTCATTGGCATATTAGGTTTTTCAGTGGACTTATACATTCAACAAGGAAAATAATTAGTTCAAGAAGACTGTGTAGTTTTTGAACATCATGGTTTGTTTAAAGCAAAAATAAATTAAAATTCAAATAGGACATCAAAATATTGTTAAGGAATAACATCAAAAAATAATAAAATGAAAACTAACCTCTGAAAAATATTTGAACAAATATTAATAGGCAAGGAAATAACTACTGCATTTATGCAAGTATAGGTCATCAGAAGAAATATCATTTGACTATGTGAGAGGGAAACTTAGTTTTTCTAAATGCACAAAATCAGACAATGCACCTGCAGAACCAGATTGGGAATAACATGATAATATATATAGCTTCTCTGTGCTAAAGAACACAACATGTATTGGGAAACTGAGTCCTATGGTTTTGGGTAGAGGGAGGCATGTCAAATTTCCACATGTTGTAAATGAACAAAAGCCCACATTCCCCACTCAGAAGACTACTTATTGATTCTTTTTAATTCATGTAGTTAAAGAACTGACTCAAATAAGTATGTACATTCCTCAATATATATAAAACAGTGACTTAAGTCAAGTGCCAACAAATTCAAATCTAAGAATACAGATATACCAGAGCATTTAGTTAATACAGAAATAATTTTAAGGTCATTGTACTGCTTGAGGTAGCATTTCATTTCCACTATAGCAGAACAAAACAACGATCTGACTGTAAAAGGCATTGCAAATTAAAGTCAAATTAACTTGGTCTCAATTAAAGAGAAGATGCATTAGTGAGTTACATGTACAAGTCTATTATATAACCAAGGTCTCTGAGTTTATACCATGATTCTAGCTCAAGTG
Organism: Craseonycteris thonglongyai; assembly: GCA_004027555.1. Classification (NCBI taxonomy): domain Eukaryota; kingdom Metazoa; phylum Chordata; class Mammalia; order Chiroptera; family Craseonycteridae; genus Craseonycteris; species Craseonycteris thonglongyai. The sequence goes on along the minus strand of PVKE010000510.1, from coordinate 81,811 downwards.
GATCATCTTTCAGTGGGACTCGAGGTTACTAATGTATAATGATTCAATGTACAAACAGGTTACTATTATCATTATTTTCACAAGAGGAAGCGGGGGACTAGAAAACCAGACAGTGAGGGTAAAATACAATTTCTCCAGACTATGGTAACAGGAAATATTACAGACACTTGCCATAGTTGCAACAAGTCATGCAAAATTTGGTTACCTAGATACTTCTTGTATTTGCTGCTTAGTGTTAGGCACAAAAAAATCAAGAGGCAGTGATTCCTGAGAGAAATATTTTAAAACTAATGAAAATCAAAGTTCTTTCCTTTCCTTAAGACTATCACAACACATTACTTCAATATCTTGCCTGCTATATTGTTATGCAAGACAAGAAGACAGTAAGAATACAGACTAGTATTTAATCCACAATGATGCTCTCTCTCTAACCTGATCACTTAAGGATGGTAAGAAGAATCCAGAGGCTATTGTGCACTCAGCTAAATAACTATGAAAAGTATTCCTCAAATTCACTTTTCTTTATTTTTCTTTTTTTTTAATATTGTATCAATGTGTGTATATGTGTGTATGTGTTTTGTTGCAGACATCTTGAGATGAAAAAACGTTATCTAGTGAGCAGTGGAGATTGCTACCTTTCTGCAGAAATCTTAACAAAATTTAAACTGCTAGACGGATCTCAGTGGAATAGAGAACACTTAAAAAATATTCAAGAGGATGCCGGGATGGCTCAGTGGGTTAAGCGCTCACTTTGCAGCGCTGGGGACTGAGGATCGAATCCCGGCTCCGGACCGTGCAGAACCATATGCTGAACTGGGAGCTCCCCCAGTTCAGTTCTCTCTCTGTCTCTGTCTCTCTGTCTAAATAAATAAATAAATAAATAAATAAATAAATAAATAAATAAATTCAAACTGAGGTCGTAAAACCCTTACTTCTATATTGGTAAGAAAAATAATATGAATCAAAGTTACTTGCTTTCTTCACTTTTTTTAAGCTAGTTACAAGTTATATTTTTTTGTCTTATGGATCTATACCTTATGGAAATTTAAAATGACAAGATTATTATATCTTTGACCTTGTTTAAAGTACCCTTTAGATAATTTGGATGTTTGGTGACTTTATTTATTTATTATTTTTTTATTTTTTTAATATTATTATATTTTATTGTTAAATTTAATGGGGTGACATTGGTTGGTAACAATTACATAGTTTCCCGATGTACACTTTTCCCGATTCACTTTTCTTAATGAAACAAATTTACCTGCAGCTATTCTCTGATTTGAAATATTTATTAACTTAAAAAAATACAACCAAAAAAACCTTGCTAACATGTTACAGAAAAGATATAAAAAATATCATTGTATATAGTTCCATCACTATATATAAATGTGACTTTGGAAGTTTAGGACTAAAGGATATTACATGAATCCTAGAAGGCAGACCCACCTTTTAACAAGACATAAATTGCTCCCTCTGCCCAGATTCCCATGCTGCCATAGCCACTGTGTGTTAGGATGCAGAGACCATAAATTAAATTCTCCTACCATCATAAAATTTCTATTGGTTTAGAATTGTTGCTACTTGAAAATAAATGTACCTAGAAGAGGGAATTACTAGTATCAACATGAGATACATCAAAAATGAAAATAACATTTATAAGTCTATATAAATGTTACCTGTATAAAAAAGTACATAATATATCAATAGTAATTATACTTCTAAATCCCTAGGAAAGCTACCTCTTATTCATTTAAAGTTAGAAGAATGACACATTGTTCACTAAACAGAGGAATAACAAGGAAACTGTAAGACTTAGTCACTATTAGAAATCACATTCAGTTGCTCATTGCTCTTATTTTTCTTTTCCCAGTAGTAAGTAAAATGTAAAACTTATCCTTTCGGTTACTTTGAAAATCTGCCTATAAATGATTACTTTGTGAAAGTTAGTTAAAAATCTTTTTTTTTTTCACTAGAAAGTTAGTTTATTGGTCCCCAGGCAAGAGCCATCGGCAGGGAAACACTGTGAGAGGACCCAGACTCAGAAGCCTCCCTCGACCCTCTGCAGGTGCTGAAAGCTCTGCATCGTTCTTTCCACAGCGTCATCCATGGTGACCAGTGGCTGGTAGCCCAGGAGCCTTTTGGCTTTCTCGCAGCTGTAGTAGTGGAATGTGCCAGCCAGCGCTACCCGCATTGGTGTGAAAGTGGCCTGGACATGGATGACTGGACTGATCACCACCACCACGAGGGACAGCAGGAGGGCCAGGTAGTAGGCCACCCAGTAGGGAATGTGATATTTGGGGGCCTTGTAATTGAGGCCTGTCAGGATATGGGACACGAATACCCAGAAAGGGATGGGTTCATCAATGGTGACATGAAACACCTTCCCTCCTAAGGCCGTGTCTTTGGAGAGTTGCTCTGCAGCCAGAAAGTGTCCGTGAACCACGTTCTCCACGAAGGTGAAATCCACCAAGTTCTCCCCGTTTCCAATTATAAACTTCATCTTGCCTTTCTTGGCTGCCTCGATGAGGATGGGGACCATCTGGGGGTCCCTTGGGCCAAAAATGCCATGGGGGCGGATGGCTGTGGTTAAAAAATTCCTCTTGGGATCGTTGGCAACCAGAACTTCTCTCTCTTGTAAGATCTTCGTCTCTGTGTAGTAGTCAGTGGGTTTCGTGGCATAAGGGAGGTCCTCAGTTCCATTCTTGATGTCAACACCCTCAAAGACAACACTAGCACTGCTGGTTAAAATGAGTTTCTGAACCCCAGCCTGTTTGCAAGTTTCAATGACGTTCTTGGTGCCAATGTAATTCACTCTATAGAAGAGCTCCCTGTTGTTACTGGATGGTGGGGGTGATGCACAGTGGAAAACTGTGCTTACACCTTTCAGGGCTGGGTACAGGTCCTGTTGGCTGCAGAGGTCGCCCAGGAAGAAATGGACCTGGGGATTAGAGAACCCCTGCCGCTTATCAAATACACTGACGGCATAGCCTCTTGCCAGCAACTGCTCCACCATGTGCTGCCCCAGGAACCCAGAGCCACCAATCACTGTGCACTTCTTGGCTTTTGGGACGTCTTCTGCCAAGTGTGTTCTTGGGCCCTGGTTTTTCATTGGCTTGTCAACTGCTTGTCCCACTGCAGAGTGAAAATATGCTCTTGATTGTGATGATGACGTCTTCTCTTACAAGGCGGCTTCCAAGGGCGAGGTGGCGATCCTTACCCACGCACAAACGGGTCCCTAGCCGGCCTCAGGAATCTCATAGGCAGCACACACTGACTAAAAATCTTTTAAGAATAGTTTGTATACTTGGATATAACCTATGTCAAAAATTAAAACCAAACTTAAACATTTGGAACACAGTATTATGAAACTTTTGTGAGGATTAGTGGCTTTGAAAAACAGGAGATGCTGCATGTTTACAGAGTAGAAACCAGAATATATAGTACGTATAGAATTTAGAAGACCAAGAAATAGAGGTCTGAGTTTCTTCTTCTTCCTACAATCTATACTTTTTAAGCCAGTTTTATAAACTTAACTCCAAGTGTAATTGTGAACAAGTAGACAACAGAAGTTCATTTTAAACATAAATAGTTTAAAATGTATATTATAATCGTCAAATAATATCAGATTTGCAGGGGGCTCTAAGATGGGTTGAAATTATTTCAAGGGCAAAGTTACTTTAAAAATCATGCCATTATTAAAAAGCATCTTGGGAGGCAGTATAAGGTTAAAAGTGTGGCTTTTATACCCAGAATATTGGATTTTAGTACTGGCTTTTCTATCTTCTAGCAAATCTATCTTTCCTATCTTCCAATCATTCTGCATCAGTTCCCTCCTCTATAAAATGGGGATAATATTAACTATCTCAAACAATCTCTTTGAGGATTAAAATAAAAATAGTTAATATTTAGAAGAATGTCCACTACAGAGTAAGAGATCAATAAATATTAGCGATTATCACTACTACTGGACAAAGAAAGTATTTTGTATGTACACCCTCTCTATTACACAGTCTTTAGGAAAGCTATGCTATATATCTGAAGTTCATTTTAAATTAATTTTTAGTGTACTGCCACTTATAGACAGGTAGTTCATGGAATTGCTGTGTAAAATAAGCGACCTCTTGGAGTATATCTGATTCCAGTTTAAGTTCAATATAACAATGCACACAAAAAAATGCCCAAGACAATTAGTAACTCTTCACCTCCCACTCCAGCTTATATCTATAAGACAGAGATAAAATGTAATAAGATTAAACTAAAAACTTAAATTCGCACAACGTGAGATTTAAAAAATGGAAGCAGCTGTCTGTTGAGAATAATCCTTAAGCACATGCATGGGGAATGCATTTATCTCACTTTATAATGCTGTGACATTCAATAAGATGAAACTTTGAGCAGAGCAGAGACTCCAGAACACTGAATTCTGCTTCCAGCTTGCATGATCTTTGCCAAACCATTTTACTTCTCTATGGTCTCCTCTGTTTCATCTTTCGTAAAATAGAAATAAATCATTTGGTTGTCCATCTAACTTAGTGGGCTAGGATTAGAGTAAATGCCATTCCTACTCTGGCCAAATTGAAAAGGATTTACCTTTTTCATCCCCAGCATGATGGCACTTAGTTACTTAGTGCCAGTGGGGGAAACATTAACTTCTGATTTACATCACTGTGATTTAAATTCTGGAAGTCAAATAAATGTAAGGGCTGGCATCATGATGTGCCAAGGCATGGGGAGTGGGTGGCATCCCTTTTCTTCCATATACGGGAAATCCTGTGTGTTTAAGTCTGTTAGACATTTAGTAACCAAGACTGTTTCTATATATAATAAGCAGTTATGCAAGTCTGCATGTCTGAATATGTACATGAAGTTCCCTGCAAATGGCAGCCCAGGGGAAGAGCATCCAATTTGGAGAATTCTGTATCCATTCCAAATCCTCTATACGTAGTCTAAACTACATGGCAAATTCTAACTTTGTTATTTTGGTGTCCATCTTCAGGAACTCTGGTTAGACCTATACACCCACCAGTACATTAATAAGAAGTGAGTGCCAACTTTACCAATAAAATTGACATTTGCGCATTTGTTGAAAAAAAGATCTATTACCTTTTTTTGGATCCTATATCGTAGTTTCCTAAGATTCTATCATTTCTTATTTGTTTCCATATACCCAGCTTCACATGATATCCTTCTCAGAGATTAAAATTCTACATAGTTAATAAGTATCCTGTTATACATATTTTATTCATTGACTTAATCTAATTTCTTCCCTTTGGACAATAAATTGTACAATATAACTTGGTAACATTTCAGTGCAGATCACCATGTCAGATTAGGGCAACATTTATTTTGAGTGGAGTTTTAATGTTACTATTGATCTTCAATAAATCTTACCAATATTCTTAAAGGTAACACATTAAAAATATTTTTCTAAACATTTTCAATTGGGTATGGTACAGTAAATTTGTATGCTTTTGCACTGGGTAATTCTGAATTAAAAGGGAAGTTAAGCAGAATTTTTAATACATACAATGATATACTTTAATTCTCATCTATATTTCTGAAATTTCATTCTGTTACTACTATTTCAGCCATTAGCCTCCATAATTCCTTTGTCATAAAAGAAAACTTTTGGGTGAAGGGGTTAGTAAAACTTGTTAGATATAAGCTATTTTAAAATTATTTTCCAGTATTGTGTTTAAATTTCAAGAGGCAAATTTTAATGTAAAATAATATTACTTTTCCCTCTGAGGTTCTTTTGCTTAGTTAGACCACCAGAGGAAATATTTTTTTTTTTTGCATTTTATGAGGCATCTTTCAATGCACGTTGATATTGCTTTGATGGTCATGGTTTACCATATAAATTCAAAAAGTAGAAAATACATTAATTAAATAATTTAACTGAGACAAAAGCAATGCAATTCCACATATTCAAGAAGAATTAAAGAGCCTTCTTTTGCCAGGTAGTTTTACTACATATCTATGGAAACTATAACCAGAATACCCCATTATCTAATGATGCTTCCTGAAGGCTATTTTGAAGATGTAGTAGCTTTTTAATAGGATTGCCATTTTAAAGCTTCTGGCCAAATAATCTCTAAAGAAGTGGTCATTATTAGATTGAGCAAGTCTACAAAAACTGTAATAAACTAAACCAGTCATTCTCAGCAAATATGAACACCTATTCTATATTTAAATACCCTATTAGGGGCTAGGGATTAGTGGATTAAAAAAGCACATACACAGGGATGCCAGGATAGCTCAGTGACTCAGCACTTGCCTCAAAATCCTGAGGCCCAGGGATCGATTCCTAGCTCTGGCCCGTGCAAACCCATGTGCTAAACTGCGGCTCAACTGGTAACTTTTAGGATGGCTCCCCAAAGGTTCTTACGTCCCATGAAGGATGCCCTGGTTTGGTTCCTGCTTCTCTCTCTCTCTCTCTCTCTCACCTTCTTTCAAAACAATAAAATAAATCTTAAAAAAATACACATACACATATTTTCTGCCCTTTTGAAGCTTACAGTCTACTGTAAGAGACAAATTGAAAAAGAAAAAAATGTATGTGAGAGATAAAACAAATATTAGGTATAACAATGGATTTGGGGATGAGGAAAAACCTGTCAGAGGAAGTAACAAGTGTAAGACATACAGAGTGGAGAAAAGAATCTGTACAGGAAAGAACATGCAAAAAGCCCTAAGATGGAAAAGAGGTGAGCAAATCCTAGAAGATATAAGACAAACAGTGTGCTAGACAGTGTACCATTTGGAGGGCAGAGGGGGAGCCAGTGAAGAATTTGGAGCAAGAGAGAGACATAATCTGATCACGACTATCTGAAGATGTTTGCTACATGAGGAATTAGGGTAGAAGTGGCAGTGAGACTAGACTAGGAATCAGGTACCGGTAGGTTTTCACAGTCTATGTGAGTTAAGGGTATTTTGAGTAAGATCGGCTGGCAATGGGGACATAGAAATGAGGACGGATTGCATTTACACTTTAGATACAGAGCTCAAATGGATAGAATGAGGATGGATGTAGGGGTGAGGGAAAGAAACTGCAGATGAGTCTCATGTGATGGGCATAAGCAACTCGAAGGACAGAGACACTACTTATAGGGATAGAGGAGACTGAAGGAAAAGGTTTACGGAGAAAGGTTAAGACTTCACCTGAGACATGCAGCATGTGAGGGAAGCTGACAGTATGGGGACAGAGCTCAGCATTTCAGCTGGACTTACCCATTTGGGAAATACTAGCTCATGGATGACATGCAAAGTTACAGAGATGAAAATGCCTAAGGTAAGAGTTTAAATGAAGAGAAAAGTGCCTTAGGATCAAACCGTAAGTAATTCCAATATTTAAAACAAAAGAGCCTCCAAATGGAAAAATGGGGGGGTGGGGGGGCAGGGAAGGAAGCCAGGAGCATGCTGTCACAGATGCCAAGAGAAGCGGGTAGCAAAGCTGTCTATCAGCTGTGAGACCGAGCCGCGATGGTGGTTAGGTTCCTCAAGCTTTGCCCTCCTCTCTTCCACAGAACACACAGCAATGATGCATTCTTATATTTCTTCAGAAGAGAAAACCCTAACCCTCCAAACAAGAAGTTAGAAAAGTGATTTTTCAAAAAATTTAACTGCCTAGTGTTTATTCTTCCCAACTTTTCTGATTTGAATTTACCTGTCCTATTTTGAGTTACATGGCACCAAAATATTAAAGTAGTAAATCTTAAGAGTGAACACATTATAGAAATTGGAATAAGCTTGATGACAGGATTGAGTAGTGAATATGTAATTCAAAAGGAAACCATAATGGTTTAAGTGGGACAATACATTTCATTTCATGCCACAGAAGTGGCACAGAAATCAATACAGCACATAGCCACAACAGAATCATTAAGACAGCATCATATGAAAAAATATTACTATGGCTTCAAATATTTATTCAATACAGATTTAGTGAGTGGCATATACTATGACAAGACCATTCTAGAAATTGTTAAAAAAAAACTTTGAGGAAATTCATTAGAACATTGTCTTAGTTTAGACTGAGGATGCAATCCTTTGGAAATAATAAAACAGTGCCTGGTGTGATTTGTTAAACCACAGGATAAAAGATATACCTAATAAGTAAAAACACTCCTAAATTTTGAAGGGCTACTGTTTAGACAGAGAAATAACTTAATGTCATGCTCACTTAGAATTATAAACCTACTCAGTTAAAAAAGAAAAGAAAAAATAATCTACAAAAATTCTAAAGCTATGGGAGGCGGTCACAGCATTTGACTTCATATAGTTACTAGCAATGAATTAAAATTTTCAAATCTCCCTCAAAATTCTAAATTTGATTTCTGCAGACAGCAGCCATCAGGTGAGTAGCCTGAGAGTTGATCTTGACACTTCTGAGGGTAAGCAGGAGAAGCTGCCAGGTCTGCAAGGCATACAGCTTCCTAAGGCGTGACTCAGAGAAAGAGGGAACAAAACCAGTATGGGACATTTCAGGAAGAATAAACGTAAAGCCCCGAAATTAGGTTCAAATACTTAAATGTACAACAAGTCCAGGGAGACGTGTGTTGATGTGATAAAGATCTGGGAATTTTAAATTAGCCAAGGTGTGCTTGCTTTCAAAAATCAGTGCAGTTTGCCTTAGGACAAATTAATGGAGTGTAATTTATGATTTATATAGTTTCAATTTATAAAGGCCAAAATTATAAAGTATAACAGAAATATTATGTCCAATTTTGGATACCAAATTTAATGATGGATGCTGACAAAACAGATGATCCAGGGAGATTAAAAAAAACAATTGAATAATCTAAGTCATCTGGTTCAGGAATGGTTAAAGTAACCAGGCCTTTTAAGCTAAAGAAAAAAGACTATGGGGAGTCATGACAGATGTTTTTCCTGAAGGGCTCTCATAAGCAGCAAAGTTTATACATTTTGTGTGTTTCTCTCAAGCAGAGACAGACCGACACATAAAGTTATTGGCAGGACTTAATATGTACGACAACCTTTCTAACAATGAAACAGCAAGAACTCTACTTCCTCCTGAGGTGGGAAGCACCCAGGACCTCTCTCTCAGGAATCCTGCCAGAAGAATTCTTAGATTGGGAAGCAGTTTACAGTAGGATGCCTGAAATGTCTATCTATGGTAGTAATTCACATGAGACTAAGATAAAGTTGTTTCTTAAGGAATAAGCTTATATTTCTCTCTAGGAACTGAATATTCTGCATAACCCAATGCTATTCGAGACTGTGAAGTGAGTCTGTGGTTGCTCCCACTGGCTTGGTTTGTCCGTGTGTATAACATAGTTCTGTTGAAAGAAAAATCTTTTCAACTGCAGGAACTAGATTACACTTGACCATGTGTCACTGTGCATGCAGGATGTCAGTCATTTGCAGATGAACATACAAAGGTGCTGTTTCCCTTTATGTGAATCCTGTCTACATTCTGAGGTCTTTCCCCAAAGGAAGGGTGTTCTGTAGACTGTCCCAGGCTGTAAGTGGTGGGGCTGGGGTGCAAGGCTAGTGGGGGAGGAGGAGAGGCCTTGACTCCAGCCCATGTCCCCAACCACTGGACACCCTGTTGAGGAAAATCTGAATTTGAAGGCCAAGAGATAGCACATCTGGTGCCACAGCCCTGGAATGAGATGAGATGAGACAGGAGACTGGCGAAGAGGGAACAGGCTTGCAAGGGGACAGCATTTCAAAAACGCTTTAAGTTTTCCTGGCCTCAGAATGCTTCCTTACCCATCTACCTGGGCCTAGCATTGTCTTACAGATGTGTCCCCAAGGCTTTTCAGTCCTGAGACAGGCTTTGTATTGAAATATACCCTTCAGAGGGTTAACACCTTGAACCTTAGCTGATTGTACTGAACCATCTCCTGGGGATGAGAACAGAACTGGAGTGGGCAAGGGCTGAGGGGGTCCAGGAGAGATGAAAGAGGGACTGGAAAATACGACTTGGAAACTGAGTGTACATTTTACTCGACCAGGAGTTAGGTGAAGGGGGCTTGGGCATCACACACTGCTTTTGCCACAGGTGTCTTCATCTTTCCCCTTTCAACTTCTTACTTTTGTTCCTTTGTACTCTTGTCTTCCTGGTCCTTTCCTCTCCTTTCCTTTTGACCTTTGTGTGACTGTGTAATTCTCTCCTCTGTCTGCTCCTGTGAGATGAGGGGTATGATTTGAGGAAAATACACAGTGGCCTCTGTCACATGTGGCCAAATGGTAAAACTTGCTGCAATTAGTATTAATGAAGGTTAACAACACACCAGGCATGAGGTGCTATGAAATGTATAATTAAGAGTAAGATATAGTGTCTACCCCCAGGAGGCTTACAGGCTGGTAGGACGCAGATACGATGCACATGAAGACGCAGCACAGTGTGATGGTAACTTTATGTGCCAACATGGCTAAGCTATGATGCCCAGATATACACCTGTCCAGGTGCTGCTGTGAAGGTATTTGTGAACATGACCAACATTTATTATCAGCTGACTTTAAGGAAAAGAGATTACTCTCTGTATTGTGCATGAAGGCCTTAAGAGCAAACACTGAAGTTTCCTGAGGAAGAAGGAATTCTGTCTCAAGACTATAATATACAATTCCTGGTTTTTCAGGCTGCTGACCTGCCTTATGAATTTACTATTTAAGACCACAACATCAATGATTACTTGAGTTTCCAGCCTGCCCTACAGATTTCAGAGTTGCCTGCCCCTCCAACCACCAAAGCCAATTTTATGTAATAAATATAATCTCTCCTCCCATCCCTTCTGGGTACATATGCACGTGTCCACACACACGCTCTTCCTCCCCTCTCCTTCTTTCCCTCCTGGTTCTGTCTCTGGACAACCCTAATACACTAGTAATCAAGGGCAAGATCAATTATGATGCCCATTTAAGAGGTTCAATGATTAGCAGCAGCTTTCTCTGTTTCTCACAACTAGACAAGTTCTGTCTCTAATTCCTAAGAGTATTAACTTACCTGATATTTGCTCACTTTATACAAGTCAATTAAAAGTCACTGGCTTTAGTTTGAAAAATTCTTCTATATTATATACATAAGAGTTTATTATTTTCAATCGCTTTTCTATCCCTAATTTTTGTATTTCTTAGAAGTGCCTGCACTGACTCAGTAAGTCTAACATTATGAGAGTCTATAAAGTTTCTGCTACCAAGAAAAAGTTCTGTCACCTTAGATGCCACACTGTCTTCTACTCTTAATAAGGTATTTTCACATAGATATACTGTGCAGTCTCAAGCTTTTGTATGTTTCTTCATGTAAAAAGATCTATTTTAATTTTAAATGTTTGCTCTATTCTAAAAGGTGGTCATGGAGTGTTTTCTTCTTCCTCTGAATCTTTTGGCAGTGAAGACATGCCTTTAAACGCCATACTAGCTGATAGTACAGTGCTGGTATGTCACCTCTGACATAAAAAATGTGTTCAAATGTCAACTGCAAAGTACAAAGCAGAAATGTCATACTGCCCCTCTCTATCTTAGTGTATGATACACACTCAATAGCAGGTGTTACTTTTATCTCATACTTGAGATGGATGGCTTCTCCCTTTCTTACTATTCCCACCATCACTATGTTTAATCTACATTCATCCATCACACATTGCAACTTGCTGATTTTATAACTGCTCTTTATGTAAAGAAAATGAGTGAGAAACATAAAACCCAAACACTTAATTTCTACTTTCTTAAAAAGTCAAACCTGCTCTGCTGAATGTGCTTCTACTAAAACATGAATCAAGTCTCACAGCCAGCTCTCAGGTATGTTTGCAGAGCAAGAAGGAGAACTAAAAATTTATATGTAATTAGTCACTGTACTGTCTATTTTATATATAATTCAGAGCACTCCCAACTATCATAAATTAAACTAAAAGATTTTCAAATGGAGCGAAGTATAAAAAAGTTCTCTCAAATTTACATGACAACTGTGTGGTTGAAACTTTTCTCTCTCCCATAAAATATATTATAAAGTACTTATGGAGACATTTGTAAGGAAACAAATTCCAGCCATTATTTTAAAGAATCAGTGCCACTTCAAATACAAATTTCCTCTTCAATCACTTAATTGACACGTGTCCCATTAAAACATGCAAATGTCAGTCATATACAGCATGCGGCATGCAGTAAATGGACAGCAGAGGTTAATAACCTGGAGGCATAGGATCTGAGAATGTGAGAGCATGTTAGAGACAAGAGTTCCTCTCCATTGTCACGGAGGCTTGAGAAGCAACGCTGAAGCGTGGAACAGTGAGAGTGGGGGAAATACAGTTTGTCCAACACATAAACATATCTCCGCAAGTGGCGGCAGGTATAACTGAAAGACAAAGGTAAAAAGGAGAAAAACAGAAAGAGAGCAGTTTTCCTTTGAAAAAGTAAATCATTCTCAATGTCCTCAAAGCTTTTGGTATATTTTTACTAGATGGTGCCCAAGGAAAACAACAACAAAAACAACCATTAAAAGAGAACATAAAAAAGGGAAAAAAGAAAAGGGACAATCTCACTTAAAAATAGGCAAAAGATCTACACAGACACCTCATCAAAGTAGATATACAGATGGAAAATAAGCATTTGAAAAGATGTTCCACATCATATATTATGAAGGAAATGCAAATTAAAACAATAATGAGACACCACTACACACCTATTAGAATGGTCAAAGTTCAGAACACTGACAACACCAAATGCAGGTCAGAATGCAGAACAATAGGACCTCTCATTCACTGCTGGTGGGAATACAAAGTGGTACAGCTACTTTGGAAGAGTTTTGGTTTTCTTATAAAAGTAAACATACTCTTACTATATGATCCAGCAATCATGCTTCTCGGTTTTATCCAAACGAGTTGAAAATTTATGTTGACATAAAAAACTGCCCACGAATGTTTATAGCAGATTTTTTTTCATAATTGACAAAACTTGGAAACAACCCAGATGTTCATCAGTAGGTGAACAGATAAACTGTGGTACATCCACACAACAGAATATTATTCAACACCAGAAAGAAGTGAGCTATCAAGTCATGAAAAGATATAGAGCAACCTTAAATGCGTATTGCTAGGTGAAAGAAGCCAACTTGAAAAGGCTAAAAACTGTAGGATTCCAACTCTATGACATTCTAGAAAAGGCAAAACCATGGAGACAGCAAAAGATCAATGCTTGATTAGTGGGGAGGAAGGAATGAAGAGGAGGAACAGTGAGGATATTTAAGGCAGTGAAACTACTCTGTAGGATATCATAAATGGTGGATACATGTCATTATAGATTTCTCAAAACCACAGAATATACAATGCCAAAGTGAAATTTAATGTAAACGCTGGTCTCTGAGTGATAATGATGTATCAAGGTAGGTTATTTTCACAAATATGTCATATCTGGTGCAAGATATTGATAGGAAGGGAGGCCGCATGTGAGGAGAGGAAGGGAATAATGAGAATTCTCTGTACTTTCTGCTCAATTTTGTTGTGAATCTAAAACTGCTGTTAGAGAAAAAGTCTATTAAAAGGAAAAAAAGATATACTGACAGGAAAAGTCTCAAAGTATAATGATGTTATTCATTAACCATGAAATTTGCCTTGGCAGAACAAAGTGATGTGAGATATTTTCTCTTTATAGTATTGCATGTACATTCCTGGAAGCTAGGCAATAATACTACAGCAATAGGGAAGATACCTTTTTAAAGGGAACACTGAATTAGGAGTCAGGAAACTTCAAAAATCTAGATCTAGCCCAGCCATTGGCAGCTTGGTGACAGTGGGTATTTTTGATACCTCTCAACCTCAAGTCCACAAATTGCAACATGAAAGTAAAAATTTTACTCCAAAATTTTGCAGTGATTGTACAAAAAAGTAAAATAAGAATATTATTATTATTATATTATTATTATTATTATTATTGACAGGGCTACTTCACTCATGCCACATCTCAGACCACTTGGAAATAACAAGCTTGAAAGAGGAAAACACCAAATCAATCTGATAAGAATCAATGAAACAGTGAACACATCAATCAATACATCTAGGCTACTAGTCTTTGAGAACCATGTCTAAGAAAATCACACTAAAAGTATATCAAGTTTCCAAAGGAACACTAGGTGATTTTGAAAGTGTGAACTCAAAACTAATAGATTAAAATATTTGAAATGGCCAAATTTCCATCAACATACAGTCCAATCATCCATTTAGCCAACTAACCAACCAATCTACTAACAGCTTGACTTTGAAGATGCAGAGAAGAAGAAAATACAGTTCTTAACTCATCTGAAGCTTGTAAGATAGAAGGAAAGACATATTAGACAATAATGAAACCCCAATGAAACCGTGTAATTCCAAACTATCATAAGCACAATAAAGAAAATGCACAGGATACGCTAAGAGGGGTAAAATGGAGATCTCCCTGACACTTGGAGGTTGAAAAAGGGCTCCTGCAATGTGAACTCTGAGCTTAAGGAAGAATTAACATGAACTAAATAAAGAGTGTGGGTTGGTGGGGAGGGGTCATGAATAAACTAAAAGTCTATTACAAATAATACATGAATGTGGTAAGGAGAATGGGTTCAAAACCAACAGCCTTCCTCTATTCAAAACATAATCCACTTTTTCAAATATAATGATTCTATTACAATGACAATAAAAACGATGAAATATCCAAGAACAAACCTAAAAGATATATATAAATATGTATGCAGAAACCTTTTAAATGTAATAAGAAAAAAATTAAACAGACTCAATAAAATGGGAGGAAAATACTATGCATTACGGAACAACCTTTCCAATCCTGCATTTTGCACTTGTTCTTTGAAACTTACATAAGGAAATGTCATCTTGCAGAGCTTGGCTTCATTCTAATATGTCAAGATAATTTTGAATATAGACTCTGTCTGATTTTGTCATCTACAAAACTGAGAACACCCTTCATGATTTCTTCTAAGAAAGTTATTAATATAGAAGCAGTGAATAGAAACAGGTCAAGGACAGATCTCCCACAAACATGTCAGTCACCAGTCCACACAGAAACACTAATCAACAGCTTTTTGGTAAGTTTTTCAGACAATATTATAGGAAGGGGGAATTGGAAAAAACACTCAGGTTTATGATCTATTTATTTTTCTTTCCCTGTGTTCAATGATAGTAATTAAAAAATGGGCTCACACTCTCCATACAACAAATGATAAAAATTGCAGAATAAAGAAAATAAGTGACATGTTGACTTTCCTGTCATTTAGTAATAGAAGAATTCCACACGATGAAATCCACTAACAATTCTGTTATGTGCAAGTTCAAGGGCTTCCTAACTCTATAAATAGATAGTTTTATTGAGTCCTGGAAAGGATTCCAGTACTGAATCTACCAAGGGAAAGCAAAAGCTTAAGAGAACATAAAAACTATGTTCTTTAAGAATATGAATGGTGACTGTAGGTGATTTCATCATTAGTAAAGTACACATCACGTGTCTCCACAGCAGAGTTCACATCGAATGCTGAGGATTAATCACACAAATCCAAATTGAGGGGCATTTTACCAAAAAACTGTATTATTCAAATTCTGAAACAGAAAGACCAAGGAACTATTTGGATTAAAGGAGATGAAAGAGAACAACTAAATGTAATATGTATTCTGGGATTTGATCCCAGACTATGGTGGTAAAAAGGCATTTTTATTTTTCTTTCTAGGAAGAAAATTTGTGGGGCAAATGACAAAATCTGACTGTAGATAAGACATTAGTAATTTCTCAATGTTAACTTTCTGATTATGATAAATGTCTTTGCTTTAAGAAATACACTCTGAAGTTCTTCATGGTAAAGGTACACCATGACAATAAACTTATTCTCAAATGTTTAAAAAAAGAAAAATAGATAGTAATACAGCAAATATGGTAAAATTTTAACACTCCAGGAATCTGAGTGATAGGTAAATAAGAAATCTTTACACTATTTTTGGTAAGTCTATAATTTCAATATAAAAGGTTTTAAGAAAACAAATACAATATTTAAACATCAAAAAACTCATTTAATTTTAACCTAAAAAATAAAGAAAACAGAACTAGTCTTTTTGATATACTGAATAACATCCATTTTAAGATTATGGGATTCAAATCTACAGCCCTAAAATGTCATTCTGACCCGTATACTTAAAGCTCAGGACATCAGAAAAACTACAGTGTGGGAAGGAAGCAAATGTGGTCTGGAGCTATCCCATAAAAAACAGTCACTGTTACTTAAGAGTTGCACTTTCATAAAAAAATAAAAATCTCTTTAGTGTCTTTTTAGACGAAAATGTCCAAGATTGTGCAATGTCTAGTTCTGAAATGTTACTTGATATGATTATGCTTCACCAAAATACGAAAATATCCTGTCTTAGAAGAAGATTTAAGCCTGTAAAAGACCCCCAAAACCATGAGCAAAGAATGAGACTTAAAAAGACCCGAGTCAGGCTTTCTAATAGTGTAGCTTACAGAGTCAGGCTTTCTAATAGTGTAGCTTACAGCACTGTGATGATACAATTACTATATTTTCAGATACATTTTTACTAATTTTTTTATTTATGTGTTTAACAAACTTAAAAAAAAAACCCAAAACCCATCAGATTACTAGCAGGTTAAACTTCACCGACTATCTAGAATATTCTGTTTATCCTTAGTTAATCTCCATTTTTTTTTTTCTTTTAGAAAAAGCTTGTTATCAGATTCACTAGTAGACAGGAATTACCAAGAAATTAAATTAATAATGTTTAGAACCTATATGCAAATAATTACAAAAATTTACAATTGTGCATAAAAGTCAAGTCTTGAATAAATAAAGAAATGGAGAGATACCAGCATGTTTCTAGATGAAGATAAAAATATATAAAGGATGCCACTATCCTCCATGATTCAAAATTCCAATAGGAACATTTGATTTTGAAAATGTAACTCTCTTATAGTAATTCTAAATTTCTTTAAGTGTACATTTTAAATACCCATAGATGGTATGGCTGTCTCTATAGAAAAATTTACTAAGTCATATACACACAAAATTGTATGTAAAATTTCAAGATTCCTCAAAGAGCCACGGAAGCCCATTCCTATTAACCCTATGCTCAGGCTTATGAAGTACAGGCATTGAGCTCCTGTGTAGACGAAATAAGTAAAAGAGCCAAGAACTTTAAAAAGGAGAGAAATCGGGAGGAATTTGACCTTATGCTATTAAAATACATAAGGCTATAATGATAAAAGTGAATGGTATTAGAAGATGAGTGGACATATGAATCAATTCCCAGGTTTCTGGCTTGCATAAAAGGGGATGTCATACAGTGAGGCAACAAACAGGAAAGAGGATCAGGGAGGGCTAGCAAAGGGCAAGATGTCCCTCTTGGACATGCTGAGCTTGAGATGACTCTGAGAAACATGAAAGATGATACCAAGTTGACAAAACGGTCTCAGAGGTCTGAGGACAGGTCTAGCCTGCAGATGTATGTTGGAAAGTCATCTGAATATTGGTGGGAGCAGCTGAGATCACCAAGAGAAGGTAAGAAGAGTGAGAAGGGGGTCTAGGAGTGACCTTGAGAAAGACAACATTTAATAGAGTTCCATAAAATCTAGATAGAGGAAGATAAACCTTCGCAGAATTTTGAGAACTGGACCTCAAAAAGAAGCCAAGAATAGACTGCTTTGAGGAAACAGTAACTGTGTGTCAAACACAATTAAGGGGGCAAATAAGACAGAACAAGCCCATTGGATTTAGTAATACAGAAATCACTAGTGACTAGCAGTTCTTTTTGTTAGAAACATCAAAAAATACCTTTCATTAAAACACAACCCCAGATATAAGACTTCTTATCTTTAATCCCACTGATTTAGTTCATTTGCATGCATTAAATATCATTAAGTTTTCAGGGGAGATTTTTGCAAACCTAAAAATTTATAAAATAGCTCATACAAACACAATTATACACAGTATAATAATTCCAATACAATGTGGATACCTAAGGCTATCCAAGAAAATAAGCACAGGAAAATCTGGGATGAATGTCAGGAAACTACACAACAGTGATGGAAGCACAACCCTTGAATCATTTAACTCCCTGGCAGTAGAAGCCATTTTTCCTGGAGCTAAATATATTGCCAGCGATGAAGATCCTGGGAATCTCTAGTATAAAGGATTAACACACTGGCTCAAGCACTGGAAAATACATTGAAAGGAACAATCCAGCACTCACTCAGAGGGATGAAATGATCTAACATCCCACTGCCAGAGCTAAAAAGTAAGAGATTGTAATACTAATAATAAAGGATCGCTTTAACAATATAACATTACACTCTAAACTTCTTTTCTATGATTTATCTCAGTTGTTAAAGAAATTAAAAATAAGAAAATGTCCTAGTTTATAACATAAAACATTTTAATCAATTAGAATTTATACTATCATTGACATTTGAAATTAAATTAAATCCTCTTGCTTTAAAAATCTCCCAATAAGTACTTTCATCCTAAATTAGCTATGTATTTTGAAATACAAGTGCATCACTAGAGATTTAAAATGTAAACATTAATAGAAACTTAGAAGCCAAATTTTTTTTGTAAAGCCAAATATTTTAGATAGCAACTTCACAATGTTTTTATCAAATTTCTTGCTTCTTGATTTTAAAACATATGTTACAATTAGACAGAAATTTGATAGTATCTATAAGATTAATCACCTTTTCTTTTAGGGACAAATTTTATTTCCAGGTATGGTTTTGGGAACTTCAACTTGCCTTTGAAGACTTGATCACACTTTACTTTATGGAATCTCATTCTCTGCTTCATAGAAAACAAAGTATTTAAAGGCACTGATTTTCTTTTCTTTTAAATTTACTGAGGTGACATTGGTTGGTAAAAATTACATAGGTTCCAGGTGTACAATTCTATATTATCACCTAGAGTTCCATCACCATATAGCACTGATTTTCAAATACTACCAAAGTAAAGCAGACAAGGCACTTGAAAACATATTTCTTTAAAGTTCTATAAACAGTAAGAGTAATATGTACCAGATATCTTAAAATATTAGACTAAGCAGATGAAAATTTACATGGTACTCATTAAGTATACCAATGTCCCTTGTTTCAAAGATGATCTTATAATCTATATATTAAAGGTGTGAATAAATTTATTACCAGTGTTCTTTTTAGAAAGCATATATATAAAAAAATGTCTGGGGAAGCTGGGATGGCTCAGTGGGTTAAGCGCTCACTTTGCAGCGCCGGGGACGGAGGATTGAATCCCGGCCCCGGCCCGTGCGGAACCATATGCTGAACTGGGAGCTCCCCCAGTTCAGTTCTCCCTCTGTCTCTGTATCTCTCTTTCTCTCTCTCTCTCTGTCAAAATAAATAAAAATATATTAAAAAGAAAAATGTCATCTGACTTTAAACAAAGCAACTATTTTAAAGGAATGTTGTTTGTCATGACTCTCCATTACAGACATTCGCTCTGCAAATGCTCAGGATGGCCATGCAACACTGTGAAGCTGGCGTGGTTCCCAGCAATGCAATGTTATGCTATTTGGCTTAAAGATGTTTTTCGGTGCGTTAATGGCATGGTGCTGTCTGCTCTACTTGTGGTCTAGTAAGCAAGGTTTAAAAATCTACAGACATTTATGCCAAGTTCTTTTCTAACACTCTTTTCATGAACTTAGGAAGGAAGAAGGGAACACTGATGGAAGTTACATAAGGAAATTAAATTTACTTAAAAATAATTTCTTGACTGGATTTGTTTATAATTTATATTTTAAAAGAAGTCTTTCAACATGTCATTAGGTTCTTCCTTATGCCAAGGGGAAGTGGTGGAATGACAGAGCATAAACTAAAATGATGACTCTCATAGACACCAAAATGGTTCCAATGGAGATGGGAGTTGATGGAAAGAAAAAAAAAAAAGACCTAACGCGATGCTCATTACAAAAATAGCTAACAATGACATAGAACTCACCCTAAAGTTTTTTAATTTTACTTTTACACATCATCTGGAGAAATTTAGGAATTTGTTTTAAAAATTTAGTCTTTGAGTGCTCGCTTTGGCAGCACATATATAAAAAATTTAGTCTTTGGGGAACATGAGTGATAACCACTAGATTCAAAAGCGTTCTTCAGTCCACACACAGCTGTCTACATTGAATAATCTGGGGAATAAAGACTAAGAATGTAATAGAAAGACTGGGTTCACAAATAAATACTATGAAATACTATATTCAGTACATTTTATGACCATGCAAAATGTGCTCACTTCTAAAGTCATTATATTTTACAAATTCTCTTTCAACAAAAAGGCACAGGGGGAAGCTGGGATGGCTCAGCAGGTTGCGAACTCACTTTGCAGCCCTGGGGTCCGAGGATCAAATCCCTGCCAGGCGAGCTTCCCATGTGGGAGGGCCCCAGTTCGGCTCCAGCCCTGGTTGTGCTTCCCACATGGGAGGACCAGGCTCAGGAGGACGTGCCTCCCATGTAGGACGCCCCTGGCCCAGTTCCTGCCCAGCTCAGCCCCGTGCCCACCTGTGAAATGAAACTATGTAGAAAATTGATGATGTACAACTATGGAGACAGCTCTGGGCCCTCCCCCTTTTCTCTGTCTCTCCCTATCTGTCTCCTTCTGTCAAAAACAATTAAAAAAAAAAAAAAAGAAAAAAAGACACAGAAAGATTTATAGCCATTGTAAAATTCTTCTGAGTTTTGATTCTGAGTCTTGATTCTTTAACATACATGCCACAAGTACTACATCAGTGAAGTCAGATTATCTGGAGCCATGAAAAAAAGGCCAATTCTGTTCAGCCCGATTAAACATTTATGTCATAACTTTTCTATAGCAGATATGAAAAAATACACACAAGATAAAATGTTACATATAATCATAAGAGTTGAGAATCTATTGAGGTCATTAAAAATAAGAACAAATGCTCATATACAGAAATTACGCTAATAACTCATCATCATCAGACCATCTTGGAGTCATTTTTCAGCTGTGGTTATGGATATATACTGAAACAGCCATCCTCCCTTACCCTTTCACCCACACGGGTGTGGTGCCACACACTAAACCCACATCTGTGAGCTGGCAGGCAAGGATTATGGGCACTGTCTGTTACAATAATGTGGTCATCCTGAAATTGAAGCTCATTGGCGGAGGTGGGTGGAGATCTTGGTCTCCCCAGTTCAATGCTCTCATCAGCCTGACTGAAATGTTAGTCTTTTTGCCATAGTAACTGACAGACACACCAGGACACCTTTTCCTAGGGGAAAAGACAGGCTATGTATTCTTTTGCCTCTGGGTCTTCTTTGTACATGCTGCCAACTATCTGGAGATGCTCATTCCATCTCCTTGTCTTTCTGGCAAACTTTTTCTGCTCCTCTCTTTAAGTGTGACTCTTCCGTGAGGTTTTCCAGATCGCTTCAGGAACATCTGGTACTTTCTCTTCTAGGCTCCCCTTGTGCCTTGTGAATACCGCCAATATTCAACGTAACAAAATGTATTTGGGATTGTCTTTTTCTCTCTCCACTTTCAAGCATAAACTCTCTGAGGGCAGATCCTGGATTTTTATTTCTGTCTCCCTAGCAGCCAGCACAATGCCTGGTATTAAAAAAGCAAAATATTTATTGATTCAGTAGAGAAAAACTGACAAAAATTAATGTCCCATATTCAGTGATTCACAGGTTATCTTGTTTATGAGAATTTCTATGCATTTATACTACACTGACAGTCACACTTTTGGCTGGGCTGGGCTTCAGAGTCATAACCATAAACATAAAATTACTTCCTTCCTTAGGAGTGAGCAAAGGACTATAAATCACTGGCAATAGGAACTTACACAATAATTTCTCTAAGGCTTAAACTGCTATTTAAAAAAAAAAAAGAATCTTAAAGAGTCCCATGATTTGTTCACTTTGCAGAAGCACAAGAGATTTAATGGTTTTAACCACCTCCACCCCCACCCCCACGCCCAACCAAACAAAAACTTTCTATTTTCTTTCCATGGAACAGAGAACTGAAACTACATGATTAGCCTCAAAGTTGGTCATCTTGAAGTGGTTCTGAAGACTTTATTAGCTATCATTCTATCCATTTTATAAATTGCTTTACATTATTTTGGATCAAAATTAGAAACAATCAACCACACTCTAGAACTAGGTGCCTTATGAAAGACATCATATCTGTTTTAAGACAAAAGATATAATTTGGATATAAGAAATGGGTAAGATGGGATGACAGGTATCAAAATAGAAAGGGGGTGGGGGAAGCAATTGTGGAGAAAAAGACAGACCAAAGTGGTTTTTTGGTGACCATTCAGGGTAGGAGAAAACAGGACACAAGGAAGACCTATATATATCACATATGGAAGAGACATAGATCCTTATTTATCTATCATTTGAATAAATAGCTATTAGCTCTGTGATTCCTCCCATCTCTATTTTGTATGTAATCTGTAATAAAATTAACAGTTATCCACTAAGCAGTTAATAGTCTAGTTGAAAATTTAAGATGTAAACATACTAAAAATTAAATTACAAGAAAACAACCTATGATATGACAATTCCATACATTTACTAATTGACAAAATAATAAACCTCTGACAATTAGAATTTTAAGGACAGAAGAGAGTACTATGGGCTATAAAGAATTAAGTATCAGGAGAAAAATAGTAAGTAGGTATTATGGGTTGAATCATACCACCCCAAAAGATATCCTGAAATCCTAACTCTCAGTGATTCAGGATCTCACTTTATTTGGAAATGCGGTTGTACAGACATAATTAGTTAAGATGAGGTTATCCTGGAGCAAGGTGGGCTCTGAATTCAACATGACTGGTGTCCTTATGAGAAGAGACCCAGAAACACACAGGAAGAAGCTGGCCCTGTGATGGCAGAAGCAGAGATTGGAGAGATGCATCTACAAGCCAAGGATTGCCAGCAAACCGCAGAAGCTAAAAGAGGAAAAGAAGAATTAACCAATTTCAGAGGAAGCATGAACTGCTGACATCTTCATTTTAGACTTCTAGCCTCCAGAACTGTGACGTGATCAACTTCTGTTGTTTTAAGCTCCCAGGGCTTTATTACACAGTCCTAGGAAACAAATACAAATTGGATAGATGTGTCCACTTAATTGGAAATGATGTGAATATGACATGGTGCAGTCCTGACAACCCCTCCCTGTGGGCTCAGTGGACTCTCCTCGGGACTCTGCAAGGGGATTGGACGATGGCGAGACACTGGTTGGCAGCTGAAGTGAGAACCGCAGCAGCAGACAGGTCTTTCTGCTCACTTCAGTTTCATCATCACTGAAAATGGAGCGCTCACAACAGGAAGAAACCTCAAACATCCGCTGTCTGTTCTCAACCATTTTCCTATCACCAGAATGTTGGCAAATTACTCTCTTAACACACTCCGGTCTACAACTTTCAAGGAGCTGGCTCTACTTGCTCTTTTTCTTCCTAATCTAGAAAGCATATGGGCATGCAAGAGAATTAACCCCTTGACATACATGCAAAGACGTCTTGGATACGTCATGAGTTTCTTAAGCCATTGTAAACATTGATGTCTCTGAGGTTTGCACAGATTTAATTTGCTTTGAGTGGTTATAATTCAAACATCAAGAAATAATTATGTATATTCAGTGTTAAACTGTAGAAATAATCTCTATAAGATGTCTGTTTTGAATTTGTACAAAGGTGACACCAAAAGCCAAATGGGGTATTTGAGTGAAAACAACGAGACTGATACTCAACAATTTCATACGGCTGACTATTCAACAAAAAATTCAAATTCAAGTGAAGGTAGTAGCCCGATCTAATGTAATGTTTGTAAAAGTGCAAGACCCATAGCTATATCAAGTAGTGATGATTGTGGTTCAGAAAATGAAGAATGGAATTGGGAAGAAAAAGGAAAAATTCCACATATAAAACCATTTACCCAAATTGCTGGTATAAACACATTAGTCTTGTGAAGACTAGGAACAATTCCTATGCCTTGTTGTGTTTTGAAACAAGTGCAAAGTGATGATTATTTTGGAATGATAACCACAGAAACAAGTAGATACTCAGGTCAAAAGATAAGGGACTAGAACTCAAAAAAGGACGAGGAGTAGTTTCCAGTAACAAGTGATGGAGTGAAAGCACACCTTTCAGTATGTATTCCAATGTTGCAAAAATCTAAAATAGGTATGTACATCAAAAACAGCAATATTAGAGACACGGATATTAAAAATAAAAAGCCATGCCTTGCAAATCTCATTTTCTTCACTTTGTGGATATGAAATTGTATGTGAAGAAGACAGAATAAGAAAGTGTAAAGCACAGTCGGCTGTTTGAGTAATCAGTCTAAACAGTTGTACACTGCAGATGAAGACGTCCTCCTAGACGAGTCACTGATGAAATTCAAAGCACAGCTGGGGGACGTGCAACAGCTACCCAATGTGCCACTTTTGGAATCAAAGTTTACAAGCTATGTGAATCCAATACTGGATATTGCACCCTCAAATGTTAAGATGAAAAATAAACAGTATTTTTTGCTCACATAGAATTTCATTTAATTCGCATATCAAGGGGTTAAAGGGATACATACAGATAACTTTGAATCCATTCTGATTTATATTACAAAAGAAACAATTACTCTACCATTAGAAATGAGTGACCTGCAAGATATCACATACTTCCTTAAAAAAGACTTCCTAGGCCAGCCAATTTAAACAAGCTTTTGTGTCATTATTACCTCTTAGGTGTTCATTTCCACTTATGTCAAATCCCCTAGTTCATCTGCATTCTACTCTCTTATCTGTGTCCCTACTCAGCAACCCCAAAACTGTCTGGTCTAGTGGAAAAAGAAAGGGAAGAGAAGAGTCCATTAATTACAGTACAGTGTAATATTAAAATGCCATAAAATCATGACAGTGGGTGGGATGAATAGCAGCAGCGAAGGGAATATCCAAACTTAAGTGGGGAAGCAGGAAAAAAAGGTCTCAGAGGCACTGATAGCTGGGCTAAAACCTGTGAGACGAACAAGAAGAATAACTAAACATATAATCTCTGACTTGGTAGTCCTCATTAAGAACAGTACTAGAAAAAAGCAGAATCAGAATAAAAAATGTTCCTTCACATGCAAACCATGCATTTTAAATATTCCTAATGACCTCTTAGAGTATAACAATGTCCTTTTATTCAATGTTATTTCATTATAAAGTTGATGAGATGCCCTAGGAACTTATCTCTTGTTTATATCAATTAGCTTATGGTAAAATTGGTTTTATTATACATCATTTTAGTGTAAAGTCACAAAATCTATCCACAAGGTTAAATGAGGACTTACTGTACATGTGGTATAATCAAAATCTGCTGCACAAATTTTTATCCTTCAGAAAGGAGAGCAATTTTTCCTTCACACTTCAACTGTGCATAGGTGCTGACTTATTTTAAATCCAAGTGATTCTGGCTGTTAGCAGCATAATTTTTCACTTAGAAAAAGCTTTGATGTTTATAATCTATCATTTCAACATTAAATCGATTTATAAAGGTAAAATGTGGCTTTAATAATTTGCAGTTGTGGCTTCTGTGTTTCAGATTTTAATCATCTCAAGACAGACCACCATCAGAGCAGAAGTCAGGAGGAGAAGTGAATGGGGAAGAATAAGGATGCTCATAATCTGTTCAAGTTACAAGGCTAAAGCTCAGAGTACAAGGGGAGGGGAGAAGGTTTCAAAATGCCCTGTACGTATTCATGATGTTCAGGCTAATCTCTCAAAGAAGTTCAAATGTTTGCCAATTTTATCATTCCCTTTTCATTAAGTCTCTCTTTCATCCATTATGAATTCTAACAGGTGGTAAATAAGGGCATTGATGAAAGGCTCATTGCCATAAATTCTTTTAAAAAATCAACAACTAGTGTGGCTGCAATTGGCAAACTCAACGGAGAAAGGGTAATATTTTTGACAAATGCTGTTGGAATAATTACATATCCATGTGCAAAAAATGAACATTGATTCACACTTTGTACCAGGCACAAAAATTAACTCAAAATGAATTACAGACCTAAAGGTAAAACCTAAAAACTACAAAATTTCTAGAAGAAAACACAGGAGAAAATTTTTGTGGCCTTGGGTTAGGCAAAGAGTTCTAAAGTAGGTATCAAAAGTATAATTCATAAAAGAAAATAATTGATAAATTGAACTTCATCAAAATAAAAAATTTCTGCTCTTTGAATGATGCTCTTACAAAGCTATCAACTGGCTTTGCAAAATACATAACTGTAAAAGGAATTGTATCCAAACTATATAAAGAACTCTCAGAAGTTAAAAATAGAAAACCCAAAGAACTCAAAACTTATAAAAAGGACAGAAGGTGTGAAAGACATTTCAACCAAAGGAATTATATTAATGGCAAAAAAGCACATGAAACAATGGTCAACATTATGAGCCACGGAGAAAATGCAACTTAAAAGTACCAGTATGATGAGTTGCTACTACATATCTATTAGAATGGCTTTTATAAAAAGAAAACAGTAATTGTTGGTGAGGATGCAGAGTAACTGGAATGCTCAGTCACTGCTAGTAGAAATGCAAAATGGAAAAGAGTCTGGCAGTTTCTCATAAATATGCGCTTACCATGACTCCAAAACAATGTTCCTAAGCATTTACACAAAAGAAATGAAAACTTATGTTCCACAAAATTTTTAATACAAATATTTTTAGCATTTTCATGCATAAATGCTCCCAAATAAAAACAATTCAAATGTCCTCCAACTGGTAAAGGGATAAATTGTCGTTTCCATACAACAGAATACTACTCCACAATAAAAAGGAGTACACGCAACAACATGAATAAGTTTTTAGACTCAAAAGACTACCTACTGTATGATTTCAGCTACATGACCATCTGAAAAAGAAAAAAACTACGGGAACAGGATGGGGCGCAGATGGACATAAGTGCATGACTCCAGAGTTGCACAGAGAAATCTTTAGAGAGATGAATTTTTCTTTATCATGATTGTGGTGGTAATACTCCACTATGTGTGTTTGTCAATTCAAAGAACTATACACTAAAGAGGGAAATTTTCTGTATATAATAAAACAAAAATTTTAAAGAAAGACTTTTTTTTTTTAATTATTTTCATTGTTTTTGACAGAGAGAGAGAGAGAGACAGAGAGTTTCATTCCACACATGTAGGCACAAGGCCATCCCAACACCCCCAAACAAAAATCTTAACAGTCCTAAAAATTAAAAAATGGCATTCACCTATGGGGGCACATTAGCCTATGCTAGTCAAATAAATGAACTGTATTTAAGGAAAGAAGAAAATGAGGTTATAGATTCTAAACTCAGTTCTATACATCCTGTACACTTGTCTTAGTAAAAACCTTTAAAAGCAAGCCCTTAATAACCTCTGCACACTTTTAAAGTTTCTCATTCCATGCCATCATTAAAAATGTCTTACCAGTCTCAAAACAGCACTACTACCAGATATATGGGAACAAAACCAAGTGTTTCCTGCAATGACAGAAACTTAACACCTCACCAAAATGAACTACATTGAAGTTAGATAAAATCAAGAAAAGCTTACCACACCCTGCTACTGCAATAGCTCATTCCACATCAATCTGTGTATTGGCCAAAAACAAACAAAAAGCTTATTAGTGAAGAATTATTTCTAGAGGTCTTAATGGAAGTCAGAGGAAATAGTCAATGAAACACTAAATATTTAATTCAAAACACTGATGATACTTAGTTTAGTAGCCTCAGAAATGCCTTATAATAAAACAGATTTTCTCCATAAGAATCTACTTTCTATCTGTTAACAGATAAAATTCTGTACAAAATAAATAAATAAATAAAAAGAATAAATAATAGAACCAAGTGGAAAAACCCAATAACTATATGTAGAAATAAATAAAATGCAAAAGAGACTGCTTCTATGACAAATACAGTAGTCCTCCCTCATCTGTGGGGGATACATTCCAAGACCCCTAGTAAATGCCTGAAACTGAGGATAGTACCAAAACTTATATGCACTCTGTTTTTTTCTATACATACATACTATGATAAAGTTTAATTTATAAATTAGGCACAGTAAGAGATTAACAATAATACAAAAGAACAATTACAACAATATATTATAACCAAAGTTATATGAATGTGGTCTCTCAGAAGATCTTACTGCATTTCTTGTGATGATGTGAGATGATACAATGCGTACATGATGAGATGAAGTGACATGAATGAATAGGCACTGTGGTGTAGTGTTAGGATACTAGTGGCTTTCTGATGATACAGCTACTAGGTAACTAGCAGACAGGCAGCATATACAGCATGAATACGCTGGACAAAGGGATGATTCAGTCCTAGGCAGGACAAAGCCAGGGAGAGATTTTACTGTACTATTCAGAATGGTGTGCAATTTAAAACTTATGAATTGTTTATTTTTGAAATTTTCCATGTAATATTTTCAGACCACAGCTGACTATGGATAAGGGGGCACTACTGTATAAGAAAATGCAGTTTTAATGGACTTCACTACTGATACTAAAAGAATGCTATTATTCTAATGTATAGTATCTTTCAGATAGAATAACTTAGAATAATATACACCCTTCTGAGAAGTTCGAGAAACCTTAAGATCAACTTCATTATTTCACCACAGTTATTCATGTAGTTATGCATATAAGCATGTATTTAAAGCAGTGGATTCCTTTCTTCAAATGAAATCTGATGTGAAAGTGCAACATGTGCAACAGGTAACAGGAAAGCAGAGATGCTACCATCAAGAAAAACAGGAGATCCACAGGACAACAAAACAAAAAAGCAGAGTTGTAGAATCTTTAATTTGGGAGAGACTTGATTTAATGTCCCATTAATCTCTCCTACGGCACCTCCGAAAGTCTGCAGCAAGTTTGTCCAACCTGCGGCCCATGGGCCACATGTGGCCCAGGGCGGGTTTCAATGAGGTCCACCACAAATTCATAAACTTTCTTAAAACATCATGAAATTATTTTGCAATTTATTTTTAGCTTATCAGCTATTGTTAGTGTTAGTGTATTTTATGTGTGGCCCAAGACAATTCTTCCTCTTCTAATGGTACCCAGTGAAGCCAAAAGGTTGGACAGGACACCCCTGGACTACAGTCACCATTGAATAAATAGCTTAGCTTAGTCCTTAGGTCAAGGTGAAATGTAGGTCATAGTTATACTGTTCTATGTAAAACACTGAAATATATGAAATAGCTACCATACCTCTTTCAGTTATTAGCATCAGCATTCTACTTTGCAAAACAGAGCAGGGTGGGGTGAATCTATTTATATCTGGTTCCTCTGACTTAGTGGCAGTGTAGATCCAACTCTAATGACATAAGTAGCCGTTAAAATGCCTTATACTCAACTAGCTCATTCAGAATGAAAAATTACCAAAAGAACCTTAGTCCAAGTCTAAATACAGACTATAACACTGGTCTTGAAGAGGGTCACATCAACATGATTCCTAAAATTGATGTGTATTTGATTTTACTATTGCTAACATGAAAAGGAATGAGAATGAAGACCAGAAAAATTCAGAAGTAAACACTCATTGATCTAAAAGAGTAATTGTTCTATAATAACAGGCAGTTCTATAGACTTTTCAAAATTCTTCTTCCTTACCAGCTTAGTAAGGTTTTTAGTTATACATGTGATTTTCCTATTTTCCTACTTTTACTGTTGAAATGTTTTTCATCCTTTAAGAACTCAATTAAATGCCATGTATTTCGTGAAGGCTTCCATTTTATCTTAGGTTACAATTATCCCTTCTCCCATTTCCTTCTATCTTCCCACGGCAACTTCATACAATGTATCACTTTCTATCTTATGTTACATTAGGTAACATAGAAATTCTATGTGATTGAACAGAACTTCTGATTCCTAAACTGCAATTCTCAATTTTTTTTCCCCCAGTAGACAAAATACTTATTATATTGTAGGAATTAAGGACTCATATAATGCAAAAATGGGTTCACTGCTTATTTGGCACGAGGGTTTCTAGTCGGGAGTCAACACAATATCCAAGAACGTATTTTTCACAGAACAGTTGAAATTTTTAAAAATCCACTATAGCTCAAGAAATAG
This sequence comes from Craseonycteris thonglongyai, assembly GCA_004027555.1. Classification (NCBI taxonomy): domain Eukaryota; kingdom Metazoa; phylum Chordata; class Mammalia; order Chiroptera; family Craseonycteridae; genus Craseonycteris; species Craseonycteris thonglongyai. The sequence continues at coordinate 51,729 of PVKE010000510.1, read as the reverse complement.
CTTATCACACTCCAAATGTGCCATTAGTAATATTTTAATTCAGTCCAAAAATATATACTGAAGCCTATTCTGTATGCACTGTGCCAGGTACACAGGAATATAGGAATAAATCACGACTAGATGCTTCCCTAGATACAGAAGCTGTGTGCTCTGGTGTCAGGTTACACTGCTTATTTAAGGATTTCTCTTCAATCTGCTTCTCAGGGCCTTTAACTTGCCCAGGAAGCCATTGTTGCTTCACTATCACAGTATGGCAGTTATGCTAATATAATCCTCTCCAGTTTATTTCCCAACAGTTAGAAAAATGTACTTGGTGGGGCAGGGGCTATTGGCTGTCTCCAGTGATCTATTTCTATACTAAAAGTTGTTTTTTTTCCCCCATGGTACGCATGGCCACAGTGAATAAAGACATTTTTCAGCTTCTACTGCCACTAAACATGGTCAGGTGACTAAATTCTAGCTCACTAGATTTAAGTATCTTGTGGCAGCTTCTGGGAACCCTCCTTCAGAGTCACCTGGTGTCTTGTCTCACCTTTTATTCTTTATCTCCTCTTCTGTCCTGTGGCTTGAACTTGCATGCTGACTGGGGGCCCATTAGGAAAGGAATATCAGACCCTAGGGATGGTGAAGGTACACTAAAGAGTGTTTATCCAAAGATGCCTATGCCCGAATCCCTGGAGTCTATGGATATGTTACAGGTCAAAAGGGAATTTGCAGATGTAATTAGGACTACAGATCTTAAAATAGGAAGATTATCCTGAACTATCCAGATAATGGACACTTTAAGCCCTTAAAAGTAGAGGACTTTTTTTTCTTTGGTTTAGAGACAAAGAGTTGTGGCAAAATGATAAATCAGAGAGATTCCAAGCTTGAGAAGCATTTGATGTGCCACTAGGCTGAGAGAGGCTTCTAGGAGTTAAGAGCAGCTCAAGCTGAGTGTCAGGCAATAAGGACTTCAGTTCTACGGTCACAAGAAACCGAACTCTGCCAACAACCTGGAGCCTGGAAGCAGATTCTTCCCAGGGTCCTGGTCAGCGCTTCACAGGTCAACAACTTGATTTTGGCCTCATGAAGCCTGGAGAGAGAAACCAGCTGAGCCTAGCCAGAGTTCAGATCTACAGAACTGTGAGATACTTTGTGTCGTTTGGGCAGTTAAGTCTGTGTAGTTTGTTATAGCAGCTAAATCGAACTAACAGAGACTTCCTGGAGCAGAGGCTCCTTACTGGCCCTTGAAGGCCTGCTATGGACTTTTACGAGGAGAAAAATAAAATTCTTTCTTCTTTAAACAACTACAATTTTCAGTTTTTCAGTTATACACAGCTGAACTGATACACATGGTGAAATTTTACTGATACACTTGATGAAACTTTATCATTATTAATACCTAAAGAGCAACAGAGGCTAAAGTGAAATATAACTTCAAGCTATGAACACTTTATATGTGTGATAATAGCCTTTTAATAAGATTTATTTTCACTTTTTCAGTTGCAACAGAGCGATTATGCGTTGCCTCAACTTTCATAATACTTAGCAAATGACCCAATTTTAAAAAAGTATGAAACAAATGGTGTAAGATCTCACCGCTACCAGTGTCTAGGCCCATCAGGGTTAGTAGTTCCTTATGGAGTACAGTAAGGTCAATAAGCCTCAGCAAAACAGGTGCAAATAGTTTTGTATAAAAGAAAAGCTCAATTTCAAGTAAGTACTAGATATCACTGTGAAAGAAAAAGTACATTTACAGCTTGGGAAAATGCTCAAAATCTTTCAATTGTCACAAAATATTCCATTTTGTAATTGCAATATAAAAACGTATCACCAGAAAAATCTTCACACCGTCTTTTCTTCATAAGGAACTGAAGACTTCTACAAAAAAACTTAAGTTAACCCAATCTTCATTTTAACCTTTGATTTCTAGATTTGTAAGGAAAACAAAATTTGTGTAAAATACTTGATAATTTAGTTACTTTTTAAATAGTTATGAAATGCTTTAATCACATTTCAGTTATCGCTTTTAGATAACCTAAAAATTAAAACCTTCTTTTAAAACCTATCAGAAAGAACTGACAGGTTCTACCTTTACATGAGGGCGGTCTGTGAAATATTCATTAATACAGAAATAAAAATCATATATAAACAGCCATTCTCAGTGATGTGTATTTCAGAACTGTTTCATTTGATCAAGTATACTTCATTTGTAAAAAACCAGTACATGGAGAGAATAGCTTTATAGTGAGACTCAGAAATAGGCAGGAATGAATTCTAAGAGCTAATTAGCAATTAATGAGAAACGAAAATAAAGACTTTAAAATAATAATGTAAGTAAAGGGGGAAAATGTGAACTGAATGCCCCAAAAGGTAACTCGCAGGGGCTAGGGTGTGGCTGAGGTGGTGGAAGAGCACAGTGTGTACATCAAGTAGAGTCAGATGAATTCAAATAAGTCTTCTCTTTGTTAATATCGCATATAGGGATGTTCCAGAAATTTGCAGAATGAAGGGAAAGATGGGTTAAAAAAAAAACAACTACTATTTTTCCTTTTCAATATATTCATCCTTAACCCTAATACTTTTCAGATCTTTCAATCAGTTTATTTATACCATTGAAAATAAATGTTTTGTTTTGTCCTGAGAATAGGCTGAAATTGCAGATCTAGCCTGTTTGTTATCTGTAAATGTCTTCCCTTGAAGCTCTTTTTTCATATTTGGGAACAAATAATAATCAGACAGAGCCAGCACGACTGTAGGGAGGGTGGTTTAACATTTGAAAGTCGCAGTTGTGAAGAGCACACAACACAACACTGCTCTTGTGCACGGGTGCGTTGTCGTGCAAAAGCAGCAGCCCTGTGGTCCATTGTCCTCTCCTTTTCTCCGTCACAGACTCTCTGAACTGTGTCAGCAGACTGGAATAGTGCTCTCCAGTACTACTGGACACCCTTTTCCTTGTAATCGATCAGCAGGATACCCTACTTGTCCTAAAAACAGCAGCCATGATTGTTCCAGCCGATTGAGACACCCTGAGCTTCTTAGGCGGTGGCATAACGTTTTCATGACACTGCACAGACTCCTGCTTTGACTCAGACTCTTAATGATGAACCCAAGTTTCATTTCCAGTGACCACCCGGTTGAAAACTTCATCTTTGTTGTGTCTGCATAGGTACAAAAGCTGTTGTGAACACTCTACATGCTGTTGTTTTTGAAATGATGTGAGTACCCATCTTGCGCTAACTTCTGACAACCTTAGATGCTGATGGAGAATATTCAAAATGGATGCAGGTGACACTCCAAGCATTTCTGCATGCTGCTTTTTATTCACTCTGGCATCTTCCACTAGAAGTTTTCAATTTTTTGGACAAATACTAAGAAAGTAGCCTCAACAGGTCATCCTTGATGGAGGTCATTTTCAATGGACTCTGCCTTGCTTGAAAAGGCTATACCACTTGCAAACAATGGATTTGCCAGGGCAACAGTCCCCATAAACCGTTAGTGTGTCCTCCAAAATGATTTGAGAGGTTTTTCCCTTGTTTTGTGAGGAACTTAATGACAGCATAAAATTCAAATTTATCCATACTTCTGGGGTTTTCTTCACATTTGACATGCTTCTTCAGTGACATCTGAAAGAACACGAGCGCAAGTAGGCTGAAATTTGGCACATATACTAATAAGTCACATAATCAAACTGTGTGCACTAGTACTCCCACCTCTCCAATAACCCCCACTCTGCAAATTTAACTACCCTTCATAGCCAGGTGAACTGAGGAGTCAGTGATCACTCATTTTGAAACTGTTCCTTCCAGAAAAAGTCTGAACAACTGTCCCTGCTACTCAATGAAGCACAGGACATACCGGTACCTGAGATCAGGCAGCAGTGGAACCTGATCGCCTCCTTGAGGAGAGGAATTCCCCTGCAGCTGCTCACTCTGGATAACCTCATGCTAAATGTTACCAAGCTAATTACCCACAATGATCTCCTAACTGTGACCCCAGGGATTAATTTAGGGGACAAAACCAAAAGGACACCTATAAACAAATGCTTGTGAAGGGTTTTGAGGATCATAAATAATAGTAATAGTTACTCAGAATCAAGTCTGACATTTTTCCCATGTTCCATATTTGGAGAGGAGTTATCTAACATTTGAATGTGTTAAACAATGTTCTAAATGCTTCTCACAGTTTTACTGCTTTACTCCTCACAATAACCCCCCAAAATAGAAACTACTGTTATCCACATTTTATAGATGAAGAAATGTACAATGGAAAATTTACGTAACCTGCCCAAGACGACACAGCTGGCCGGAGGCAGAGGTGGGTCTCACTCCAGTGTGCACTGCTAACCACTATCGAATACCATCTTGTGCATTGCATGCACAAAATTTTCTTCCCAGGGCTATATACATGTATATGTGCAACAGATACATGCAAATAACTTACATGTCCAGATACAAAGCATTATCAATTTGAAGGGATAAATTCAATATTTTGAACCCATGTTATAGAGATGTATCTATGAACATAGGGGACACACAAACACTCACACTGCTTACAAACTTTATATGTGATAGCCGCTTTTATGGAAACATATACAGTGGCACCTCCATACTTATTCTTAATTGGTTCTGGAAGGTGCGATGAGTACCAAAAACCATGAGTACCAAACAAATTTTTCCCATAAGGGAAAAGGTAGCGAGTCCCAGGCACTCATCAGTGACAAGTACCTGGGATACATTCATCAACAATGCACAAATTCCTGCCCCTTTGGTGTTTACATAGAGAAGAGAAACATAGAAATTTTGCTTTCCTCTCACCCTGTAACCATTTTCATCACTTTTTTGAGTTTTCTCCCAGAGTTTCTGCAGGTAAACAAGGACAAATGCAAATATATATCATTTATCCCCTACTTACGCGAATTACATACCACAAATATTGTTCCATGCCTTTCTTTTTACACATAAATATCTTAGACAGCCTTCTATTGGTACTCATACTCTTTTTTTTTTTATAGCTGCACACTGTCCATTGCATCAGTGTATCATATCTAAATAAGTTTCTAGTGATGGATACTTGAGCTGCTTCTAACAACTATTTGCTATTACAAAAAATACTGCTAAAATAAACGTGTACATTGTCATTTTGCACACATTCAGGTATGACTCTTAGGTCACATATTTGGAATTTGGGTAGCTATTGCCACACTGTCCTTCACAGGAGTTGTACCAATTTACACTCCCACTGGCAGTTTGAGAGTGTGTTTCCGCATAAGCAAATGTAACCACACAAAAAGGCTTTCCTAATCTGCTAAGTGAAAAATGGCATCTCAATGAAGTTTTAAATTTCATTTTTATTGAAATAAAATTGAGGATTTTAAAATATACTTAAGAGCTATTTGACACCTTTATATGTAACTTTAAAAATTCTGAAGTTTGTGAATACATCATTTTAGACAAATTGGTTACTACCATCAGGGGTGGCTATAAGCAGCAATGGGCCTGGCTTGATGCAATTAGGTATTACTTTTTCTCTTTTGGTAAAATGTCAGGGAAGTGAATAGCCAGGATTAGACTATGAAGATAATAACTGTGTCTTATTAGTTCCCCTAAGCCTAGCACAGAGCCTGTTACACCATAGGTGACCAATAAAATATTTGCTTTAAAAAAACATAGGTACCAAAAAGATGTTTTCTTTGCAAGTTGATAGCGCAACAGCACCACCAAGGGGACCTTTAGCTAAAGCACCCCGCCCCCCATTAAGTTTTCTCCAGCCAAATCTCTAAGCCACAGCACACACATAATCAAGTTCCAGATAGTGTAACTGCTGTATAAACTCCACTTCCAAAAAATCTCTGCGCTCCACCCGCCAGATTTAATGCTGCCCTTCAACCGCTCTTATACAGAACTTCTGGGGCTGCCATTGTCAGAGTGAGCATCCAGCCAGTCACACCACTAAGGATGACACCCATTTCCTCAGCTCCAAACAAGATCTGGCCAATATCAATCACTCAGTGACCAGCAACTGAAACAACGCGAGCAGTTGCAGGACAGGAATTCTGCACACTTGTTATAAGCAAAGGCACCATTTTTCCTGCTGAACAAATATGAAACTGAATACAGGCAGAAGTCAGGGAGAGAACTCTTCGGTCACATGTAAATTAAATAAGGGAGATAAAAATGCAATGATAGCATTTGAATGGATGCATCTGAATTTTCTATTTTGAATAGAAATCTTGACACTTGTGCTAAGCCTACGATTTTAGAATAAAAATAGCTGTTCATCTTCCCACTATAATGGGTAGTGTTTTATGGCACTTCTTTCAATAGTCTTCTGACAGTGTTCTTGTGGCAGCTAGTATCCAAAGCTGGCCACACGTGGACCATACTTCACAGCTTTTATGTCATTCTGTGGTCCCTTCCTCTTAAATCTAGGTTGGTCCTATGACCCACTTTTGACCAATAAAGTGTGGTGAAAAGTGATCTTCTGGGATAGCTCAGTGAGGTCAGAAAAGCCTGATGGTTTCTGCCACACTTGGATGTTCCCTTTCAGGAAAATTCCTCTTGGGAACTTGTGAGAAGATGAAGCTTCGTGGGCAGGTCACACAGGAACAAATGAGGTGCTCCAGTCCACATCCCAACAGAACTACCAGCTGACAGCTTGTATCAACTGCCAGCCATGAGACTGGGTCCTCGCGGACATCCAACTCTGCTGGTCTGACTGCAAGCATGTAAAAGGCCTCAAATGAGTATCATTCAGCTAAGCAGGCAATCCACAGCACCATGAGAGAGGATTAGAAATTGTTGTTTCAAGCCACTAAGTTCTGGGGTGGTTTGTTACACAATAACAGACAACCAGAACAAATGTGTTTCATACACCCAGGCAAGATGACGATAAACTGAAAAGACATTTTAGTACAGTAACATTCTCATCTAATGACTTTTACAGATAAAGACCATGAGCTCTTACAGAGAATAAATGTGATTTATATATTCTGTATATCCCCTTTCTCTTCCAACCCCTGAAAACTATGTTCTCAATAAATATTCATTAAATGGAAGCATGAATAATACAAACACAGCTAACTATTGATTATATTGATGAAAGGAAGTAAGGGTATAATTAATTCAGAAACAGATATTTAAACATATATACAGTGAACTTTGTAATACAGACACACTCATATTCACTCTCTCTACACCATTCTCGAAAAGGACATTAGAGCAGTAGTACTTCAAATTATCTTAGGGCCCCTTTAGACTCTTAAAAAATTACTGGGGACCCCAAAGAACTTTTTAATATGTAGGCTATACCTATAAACATTATCTACAAGAGAAATAAAACTGAGAAAAATCTAAAATACTTATTAATTCATTTAAACATAATAGTGAACACATTATAGGTTAATATAAATAACATTTAATGAAAAACAACTCCTTTCTAAAACAAAACAAAAAATGTCTGAAGAGTAGCATTATTTCCTATTTCTATAAATCTTTTTACTGTGTGGCTTAACAGAAAACAGATCCTCATTCCTGCTTCTTAAGTCAATCTTGTTTTAGTTGAAGCATATTTAAAAAATGAAAACAAGAAACAAAAAACAAAACTCATAATATATGTACTTGGAAAAGGGAAGAGTATTTTAATGCCCTTTATAGAATATTGTAGATACTCTTCTTTGACATTACAATAAAACTCAAGCAGTCGTTTCTTAAAGATTAGTTAAAATGTGAAATCAGAAACTATAATAAAAATTTGTTCAATCTATTGCATTACGACCATTAGTCTATTTTGTACTTTCCATGAATATTTTCATTCATGCTGAATTTTGTAGCTTCATTCTTTGCTCATTTGAAAACTACTGGTCCATTGAGTTTACAGATCTTCCAAATACTGATATATTTCACCATAAAGTATTCCCCAAAAGACATACTTATTAGGAAGCCGGGATGACTCAGTGGGTTAAGCGCTCACTTTGCAGCGCCGGGAACTAGGGATCGAATCCCGGCCCCGGCCCGTGCGGAACCATATGCTGAACTGGGAGCTCCCCCAGTTCAGTTCTCTCTCTCTCTCTGTATCTCTCTCTCTCTCTCAAAAAACAATTAAAAAATAAATAATAAATATTTAAAAAAAAAAAAAGACATACTTATTAATATCTTCACCAATCTTATCACAAAAGTCTTTAATTACTGGGAAACTCATGGTGCCAATACAAGTTTTTTTTGTGTTTGTTTTTTGTTTTTGACAGAGAGAGAGAGAGAGAGAGAAAGAGAGAGAGAGAGAGAGAGAGAAGGGGGAGGGTCCAGAGCAGTCTCCACAGTTGTATGTCATTAGTTTTTGGTATAGTTTCACTCCACAGATAGGTGCGGGGCTGCGAGGGCAGGAACCAGGCAGGGGGGTCTCCTGCATGAGCCCCAGAAAGAACTGAACTGGGGACACACCTCAGTTCAGCATATGGGTCCACACAGGTAGGGGCCAGGATTTGATCCTTGGACCCCGGGGCTGCAAAGCCAGGGCTCAACCCGCTGAGCAATCCCGGCTTCCCCCAAGTGTCTTTAAATCCTAATTGTTGCTTGTACGTTCCAATGTTATCACTGACAACCTACACTAGCAGTTGTTTTCTCTGAGGTGACAGGCTCACTTTATTTTCATGAAAATCTCTGCCAAGTCTAAATAACCACAGGTTGTCACTCATTTCTTTATTTAAAAAAGTTTGTGTCAATAAAGCGGCTAGCACAGCTCACAACTCAATCATGTACATGTGCTTTTTCTCAAGACAATCACTATAGTTTCACATGCAGTGTTTTATGCGAACTTCCAGTTATACCACACAATCTTGAAGACATCTATCCAAAGGTCAAGATTTATCAAAAATAATCATTTTTATGGTTTCATCAAGAATGTTCTCAAATGAAAGTGGCGTTTTTCTTTTTTGCACTGCAAGTGTATGACTGCAGAAAATACAGCGACTGCTGGGACAGTCTGGTGCCATGGCCTTGACTTTATGCTGCAGCACTAGCAGTTCTGCCCCAACTTCGCTTTTACAGCCCTGGTGCAAGTGCCAGCACCATGGAAGCAGCATCCGATGGCTTGTAATCATGAAAACAGCTTAAACTCCATGGAACCTCTGTGGTCTGTGGACCACATCTAGAGAAAATATGCACTGGTGTGGTCAAGAGAGAGGACTGGGGAAACACCACACCGTGACCATTCCGCTCGTTCATCACTGAGACTTTCGAGGTTAAAATAGCTGACACCCATTTATCTTTTCCACTGTTTATCAGGTCTGCTATAAAGAGAAGAAATTTCTAGGCCAAGCTCACAACTAGACTCCAATCTTAGCTCTACTACACTATGAGTTACTTGACCCTGAGTGAGGCTCTTTCTGAGCCTCAGTTTCCTCATCTAAGAAAACAGAAATTATGTACCTCATATAAGGCTATAATCACAATTAAATAAGACAACCTCCATAAACAAAGGCTGGTCAAGATTTTGCAGAATGGGGAAGCTGGGATGGCTCAGCGGGTTAAGCACTCACTTTGCAGCCCCGGAGCCCAAGGATCGAATCCCGGCCCCGATCCAGGTGGACCCATATGCTGAACTGGGGTGTGCCCCCCAGTTCAGTTCTTGCCAGGGCCTATGTGGGAGGCTCCCAGCCCAGTTCCTGCCCTGCAGTCCTGTGCCCACCTGTGGAGTGAAACTATATGAAAAACTAATGCTGCCAACTATGGAGACTGCTCTGGGCCCTCCCGTTTTCTCTGTCTCTCTATCTGCCTGTCTCTCTGTCAAAAAACAATAAAAATAAGTCTTTAAAAAAAGATTTTGTGGAATGAAGGGGAAGATGAGTAAAAAAAACTACTAATTTTCCTTTTTAATATATTTACTCTCAATCCTAATACACTTCTCAGATTTTTCAGTAAGTTTGATACCCTTGAAAAGAAATGTTTTGTCTTCAAAATACGCTAAAATTGCAGCTTTAACCTCTTTGTCATCTGTAAAGTTCTTCCCTTGAAGCTCTTCTTTCATATTTGTAAACAAATAATAATCAGACAAGTCAGGTGTGGACTGTAGGAAGGATGGTCTAACATTTGGAAGCCACAGTCATGAAGAATATCCAACTCAACATTGCTCTTATATATGAGCACATTGTCATGCAAAAGCAGCACCCCTTTGGTCCATTTTCCTCTCCTTTTCTCCTTTAGATTCTTAACTGTTTCAGCAGACTGGAATAGTACTCTCTAGTACAACCGTGACACCTTTATTCTTGTAATCAATTAGGACATCCTCCATATCTTAAAAGACAGTAGCCATGATTTTTCCAGCCAATTGCAACATCTTGAACTTCTTAGGGGTGGCGTGCCCTTTTCATGTCACTGCATGGACCCCTGCTTTGACTCACATTCATCATGATGAACCCAGGTTTCAACTGCAGTGACCATCCAGCTGGAAACTTCATTTGTGCTGTCTCTGCAGAGGTCCAAAAATTGTCGTGAACACTTGATGTGCTGTTTATGAAGCAGCATGAGCATTATTGGTACCCATTTTGTACTGACTTTTGACAACCTTAGATGCTGATGGAGAATATTCAAAATGGCTGTAGGTGATACTCCACCCATTTCTGCAGGCTGCTTTTTATTCACTCTGGCATCTTCCACTACAAGTTTTCAACTTTTTTGACAAGGTCTGAAAAGTGGCCTTACCAGGGCATCCTGGATGGAGGTTGTCTTCAATCAACTCTCTGCCTTGGTTGAAAAGTTTATGCCACTTGCAAAACCATGGATTTCCCTGGGCAACAGTCCCTGTAAACTGCTAACATCTCTTCCAAAACAGTCTGAGGTATTCTCCCTTGTTTCATGAGTGAAATGCAATTTTATTTATACTTGGGGTTTTCTTCATGTTTGTTGTGTTTCTTCGGCGGTATCTGAAAGAACACGGATGCAAATACAGTGATACCTTGGTATCTGAACACCCCGAAACTTGAACAACTTGGAATCCGAATGAAAAAAATCAAGCAAATGTTGCCTCGGAATCCGAACACCAACACATTGTTCATGTGGAACATATTGACTGTAGGGCTCATCTTGGAACTCAAACATTCTGAAACTCAAACAGGGCTCTGGGACGGATTAAGTTCAAATTCCAAGGCATCACTGTAGGCTGAAATTTGGCACATATACTAGCAAGTCACACAGTTGAACTGTGTGCACTAGTATCCCTGCCTCTCTGATAACCACCCCAGTCCCTTCTGAGAATTTCTTGACCACTCCGCCTACAATGACTAGCATTGTGTGTGACAGTGTAAGCCCTGAATTGAATTGGATTCTGAATGACGAAGAACACAAAGTATTGCTAGTGTCCATATTTTGGATGATAGTGGTAACAATGATTTTCTTTCTCTACCACTTGTGGAGGGACCAAATCATAACAGATGCTCATAAAAAGTTATCCATTTACATAATACAATTTTGACAGATGTAATTATGTCAGAAATTGCTTTAAAATAATCCAGAGCAGTGAGGAAAATGTGGAAATATAAACATGATAAAGTTGATCATGAACTGATATATTTGTTGAAGCCACATGATGGGAACCTAAAGGTTCATTACAGAATGCTCTTTAGGGGAAGCCGGATGGCTCAGTGGGTTAAGCGCTCACTTTGCAGCGCCAGGGACAGGGAATCAAATCCCAGCCCCGGCCTGTGCGGAACCATATGCTGAACTGGGAGCTCCCCCAGTTCAGTTAGTTCTCTCTCTGTCTCTGTATCCCTCTCTCTCTGTCAAAAATAAAAAAATAAATAAAAATAAAAAAGACCAAAGAATGCTCTTTAAATAAGTTTTGAGTTTTACAAATTAAAAAAAAAAAATCGCTCATTTGAAAAGCTTCTAAATACTTAAAGTCTATCTCCTGACTCTATTTAACAATGTATAAGTTCAGGGAAGCCGGGATGGCTCAGCGTGTTAAGCGCTTGCCTTGCAGCCTCAGAGTCCGAGCATCATGTCCCAGCCCCAGCCCGTGCGGACTTACATGCTGAACTGGAGAGAGTGTGCTGCTCATGTAGGAGCTCCCCACCCATGTGTGGACCGAAACCATGTTGAAAAATGATGATGTGCAACTATAGAGACTGCTCTGGGCCTTCCCCCTTCTGTCTCTCTCTGTCTCTATCAAAAATAAAATAAATCTAAAAAAAAAAAAAAAAAAAGTATAAATTCTATTTAACAATGTACAAATTCATAGGTCTATCTCCTGACTCTATTTAACAATGTACTGATTAATAGGTTTAAGAAGTTACCTCCTCTGCTAGTAAACTGTTTTCCCACCATGACAGCACATACCATACATTTTCTTCACCCCTCCCCATCCCACTCCAAATGAAAACCAATGATTGAATGTGCATCTTTAGACAAACTAAATTTTAAAATTATTGAGTATTTTAAAATTATTATCCCAATCACCTGACAACTATAAAACAAACTGGTGTTTGGAGTAACAAATTAAAATTAGACTACGGTCAGTGTGGCACACAGCTTTTGCTGTTTTTATTTTAATATGTAAATATTTATTTTTCATTTTTATCATCTTCTTGTGGGAAGTCAAGTTAGATGAAGTAAGTTTTGTGAGTTTTTCTGCAAGTAGCTGAAAGGGAGCTCTATTCACACAACTGAAATCTTACCTAAGCTATCTAAAGGAAGTTTAGGGCCGGACTGACAGCCAGACTGATGGAGAAAAGAGCTTCTCAAAGGGGCAACTGCTCAGATATTAAGATAAAACCCAAGTGTCAGTTCCCTGGTGAAGGATTCCGGGACACTTGGGTAAGCTGTCTGCTGTCTCCCTTGTCACGTTCTTTTCAGTGCACTACATGTGGTAGGTAAACTTGTCAACCCCATGGCCTGTGGGCTACATGCGGCCCAAGACAGCTTTGAATGCAGCCCAACACAAATTTGTAAACTTTCTTAAAACATTATGAGATTGTTTTACGATTTTTCAGCTCATCAGCTATCATTAGTGTTAGTATATTTTATGTGTGGCCCAAGACAATTCTTCTTCTTCCAATGTGGCCCAGGGAAGCCAAAAGGTTGGGCACCCCTTTCATATACCGTATTTTCCGGAATATAAGATGACCGGGCATATAAGATGACCCCCTAATTTTACAGTTAAAACATAGGTTTAGGCCTATATTCGCTGTATAAGACTACCCCCCACTTCCGAGGCTGTAGTCTTATACAGCGAATATAGGCCTAAACCTATGTTTTAACTGTAAAATTAGGGGGTCATCTTATACGCCCGGTCGTCTTATACGCCGGAAAATACGGTATGTGCATGCATTTAGTTTAAAACTTTGTTTATAAGAAGCACCTGGAAGGTAGTACAGTATTATGGATGAAAGACAGATGAAGGTTTAAGTCACAGCATTGTCACTGTTCAGTAAGATGACCTTAGCTAAATTACTTCTCTGAAATTTAGTTTCTTCATAATTACAATGGAATCAATAGTACCCACATCATCAGATAACACAAGTAACACTGTATAGGGCCCAGGATGTAGCATATGGCAGATATGAGCTGTACAAACAACAACAAGTGGTAGTCCGTAACACACGCTGTTTCCTCCTCGTCTATAAGCAGGAGACTTTAACTATTTTAATCTATTATAGAGTGTCAGAATTTCATTATTCCTTCAAATATCTGCTGAGTCACCATGAATAAGACATGGTGTTGTCTGTCCTCTAACAAAGATTTTTTTCCTCTGACAACTGCTAGGTGGCTGCTAATCAAAAGACAGTATTCTGAGTGCTTTAGAAACAATAAGTCATAAACTCCTCTCAGCAGACCTAGGAGGATATTCCCATTTTGTTATTGAGGAAACTGCAGCATATAAAAATAAATGTTAAATGCTCAGAACACTCATTACTCTTTGTGATAGGGAGCATTTATTTACCTACCTTTTCAGCAGCTACATTTTCCCAACTTCCCTTCTATCTCTCCTGAGAAAGTGTCCTCTCTTCTGTTTGTTCCCACCCCCCTGTACATCTGATTCTGCATGTTTTTTTTTTCGTATTGGGCACATGAATCATTAAAAATCTCTTTATCTTTCTGTTTACTTTCAGTTCTCCTGTGACCACAACCCTTGTGTCTTTGTCTTGGAAAAGGTGCTTTTTACAAAGACCATGAAGCATGTACAATTCATCAGGAAGAAAACTCTTACTAAGTCATATCATTTCTCTTCTCCGGCCTTAGCATTTATTTTATAACATATCAGGCATCACAATTATGTTAAAAGGGATGGGACAGAGTGCTCCCCTTTTCTCTCTTTTGTTCTGGAAAGAATGCCATGCAAGGAGCTGGGAGACTCGATTTCCATGTCGGCTTTTGCAATAGTATTATTCACTGGAACTGGTCACATCATAACTCCAGGTTTCAATACATCCACATGTGAGTATGCAAACTTGTCTGAGATGTTCTTTAAAGCTCCTTCCAGGGGAAGCTGGGATGGCTTAGCGGGTTAAGAGCTCGCTTTGCAGCTCTGGAGCCCAAGGATCGAATCCCAGCCCCGGCCCATGTGGACCCATATGCTGAACTGGGGTGTGCCCCCAGTTCAGTTCTTGCCGGGGGCCTATGCGGGAGGCTCTCAGCCCAGTTCCTGCCCTGCACAGCCCTGTGCCCACCTGTGGAGTGAAACAATATGGAAAACTAATGCTGTCAACTATGGAGATGGCTCTGGGCCCTCCCCCTTCTCTCTTTCTGTCTCTCTCTCTCTCTCTGTCAAAAAACAATAAAACCAAATCTTTAAAAAGCTCCTTCCAAATCTATAATTTTATGATTTGTATTTAGAACAAAAATATTCTTGTTATGTCAAAGCCACTCAGAAAGAAGGCTTTAAGGTTGTGTTAGTGACAGTGACACATGCTCACGAGATTCATTATGACACATGGACAAAGCAGGGACTAGTGAGGACATTCAATCCTTTACTTCTAAGATACATAAATCCAATGCATTAGCAAGTGAGATATAGAACTGAGAGCAGTATCAATTAGCTACCTTAATGGCACAGTGGCAGGTATTTCCAGCTAGCAATAGAAATACGTAACTAGGTAAAGACAATTCCCCACAGGTCTCTTGTGTTTCTTGAAAGCAGAGGCTTTCACAGTTTCGAGCTCTAAACTATCTTTTCAGGAATGTTTGTAGAGTGAACAAATGGGGAAGGCAGGAACAGTATCTCCCTCTAGAGCAGAGAGCAGTTTGCTATCAAATATATTAAGGATGTCACAATGTAAAACAAAGAGTGAGCAGGTTCGTTTAAAGCCTATTACAAATGACTGGGGTTTCCTAAGCGCAGGGTTCCGCTCTTGTAATGCAACCCACTTCACAGGCGGATGCCAACTGGCGCTTTCAGGCTGCACTGTGGGCAGGGGAACCACACGAGAAAATGATGGCACACTGGCTCCTACCACTGCTGTGAACTGTCCTTTGTCTCCAACCCAGAAATCTTGAGTCTTTACCAGCATCCACAAAACTGTGGCACACTAATTTGTTAGCTTTAAGTAGAGTAAAATCTCAGGTCCTTCATAGCAGTCCACAGGAATGGAGCTCAATATAATAATTCAGGGCTATTCTCTGTATAGCTAGAAATCTTCTATTGTAAACATTAATTTTTAACAGTTCCCAGTTCTTAAGAAAGGGCTAAACTAAAGCAAGCCATGTCAGATTTTTTTCTGAAAATTTTAGCTACCTTCAAAGTACCGCTGGTTGTAGGAAGTGCAGGCAGCCAGATTTTTAAGGCAAAACATTCCTCCTTCCTTTCTTGGCTACTGCTAAGCCAAGATCAAACAAGGATCAGCAAAGACCAAAGGCAGGCTGGAACTTTATTGCCTAGGCATTCAACAAGAACAAGTTAATTCTATCTTTTAAAAAATAAATTGTGTAACTTTATTAGAATTATGTACACGGCAAAGCCAGTTTAAAGAAGTACTTACACTGTATAATTTGCTCAAACCTCCTACTAATCTAAAAGAAAACATGTTATTAAAAACTCTTGCTTTGTATTCAATGGCCTATCTTCATTTAGAGAAATGTTTGGGAAATACAGGCAAACTGATGATCCTTTTGTCAAGTAATCAGGAACTAGTAACAGAGCAGGAATTTTTTTTTTTTTTTTTGTAAGGATGTTTTATCTAGACTTATTTGTAGATTAAAATTACTTTAAGGGGAAGCCAGGATGGCTCAGTGGGTTGAATGCTCACCTTGCAGCCCTGGAGTCCGAGGATCAAGTACTGGCCCCAGCCCGTGCGGACCTACATACTGAACTGAGGTGTGGCCCCAGTTCGGTTCTTGCTGGCGTGAGCTTCCCATGTGTGGGAGGTCCCTGGTTTGGCTCTCAGCTTGCAGGGGCATGCCTCTCATGCAGGAGGACCCTCAGCCCAGTTCCTGCCCAGCGCCCCACCTCCCAACCCCCGCCCACCTGTGTGGAATGAAACCATGTTGGAAACTGATGACGTACAACTATGGAGACTGTTCTGGGCCCTCCCCCTTCTCCCTCTGTCTCTCTCTATCTCAATCTCTCTTTCTGTCGAAAACAATAAAATAAATCTTAAAAATATTATTTTGAAAAATGTTATACTATAAAAGAGAAAATGCTGCTACAAAAGATTTTGGAAGCCATTATTAATTCTCACAATGCTCACCTGAAATAAGTATCATATATCACTTTAGAGATGAAAAACAGAAATCAAGTAAGTTGCCAAGATTTTGGAAACAAAACTAAACCATTTAGTTATAACTCAATATCAGATAATTCCTTCCCTAAAGAAATAATTTCCTGACTACAATGATGTTAGATAATATAAGGTTCAAATTAAAGTTTTAAAAAATAAAAACAACAAGACTATAACACTTAATTTCTAGATACAAAGAATTATATTACCGTAGTCTCAAATTCAAATGTAAAAAAAAAATCTCAAATTAAAGAGGACTTGACAGTGCCAGGCATATAGCAAAAGCTCAATTGACTATTCATTGAATTAAAAAAAAACAAAAAAAAAAGCAAAGACTAACATCCAGCATTAGGTATAAGACAAATAGCTTCAGTCTAAAAGGGATATAGTTCTTGTCTTCCTTTCCATGTTCACTTTCCAGGAAAATATCCATTTATACCATGTCTGCAACCATGAGCACATCCATACCTTTGTCAACTAGCCCGTTTTAGGGGGGTGGGGGTAGGAGGGGGATCTTTCTGACTTTGCTACTATAACTTTAGTTATATCATATTTAGATATAACTTGGCTATTTTGGAAGGAAGTTGAAATGAGAAGTAGGGGACAGTCAAAGAGGGCTTGGCTACCTTTGAGAAGAACCATCTATTTCAGAGAACCCTCAGCAGTTGGGACCCCTGGTCCCATGCAGATTAATGGCTCTCAGAAATCACTTTCTGCCAGTTTGGCTATGGCAGTGCAGTGTGATGAACATGGGCTTTTAATCTGGACAAGCTTGGGGGAGCCACTTACCAGCTGTGTAACACCAACCCTCTAAGTTCTATAACACCCCCCCCAGACTTTTACCAATTTTAAGAGTCACAAAGAGAAGACAAGGGCTAAGACACTGAAGGTGACAGGTATGAGTTTATCATTAAATGATATTTTTAATACAATATTAATACATATTTTTAACACAAGAAAGTACTCCTGAAATATCATAATCAAGAGAAATAAGCAGGTATGTCACTATATTACATATTTGAATTTTATGTTGTGTAATATAAATTTATCACAACTACAAACAGGCCATTTTGCTTCTTAATACTCTCTTGTAGGTTTTCAGTTTAATATGCTATTTAGGTCAGAAGAGAACTCAATCAATGAACTTAATTCAGTGGGGACAGAAGTGAGGAAGCCAGATGTGGCAGGCTAATACTAAGAAGTATTATTAAAAATAAACTGTATTTCTTCCTTGACTCCATAGGCCATATTATTAAAAAGGATTTTATTCTCAAGAAGTTTGAGAAACCCAAAGCTTTCAATAATGTCTTCATTATTATCAACTTCACTAGCTTAGAAAACTGCAAAATATGGCCACCGTCGAATTGACTTATGTGAAGTCTCAGAATGGTAGGTGGCCAGAACTGAGCTTCAAATCCTAGATGCCAGTGCACCTTCTAATAATAAGTCACTAGGTATTTATTAAAAGTCTACTGTGTGCCTACTGAGAGCTACTCTCTATAAAGTCATACAAAGAAATAGAAGACAAAGCTTTTATCTCCAGTACTTACTACTTCGCTTAAGCAACAAGAGCTGCACCTTCAGATCAGGCCAGTGTGTTAGAAGGTCAAGACTCTGAAGCTCTCTGTCCCACACCCACTGCTGAGAAAAACCAGGTCACCACAGCTGTATTTTCCAACATGGGACTTTCTCCATTCCTGGCCTTTCTCCTCTGGTCCTGCCTCAGGAACCCGTCCTGGGCCAGAATTGACAGAGGCCCAGGGGCTGCTATGAAGAGATGAATTGGGCCAGTTGGGTTATTTCTCTTCCTAATCTGAATATGGAACTATGAAGCAACTGTGCTCGCAGTGGCTGGGTCTAAAGTCAAAAGGCCTAGGATACGTGTGTGGGGTGTGTTGGGGAGGGGACCTTGATTATTACAGATTCAAGATAGAACAGAGAGGTGGGAAACTGGTGGGGAAAAACCCTACAGAAAGGTGATAGCAAGAACTGTCTCCATTTTTTTCTAGTTTCAGATCACATTTATCCAGACATAGGAGTGTAGTTGTGAACGAGCTGGGAACTGTAATGACTCAGTAAGGACAGACAGAGCAGCAGGTATGTGTCAAGTGTAATCAAAGATTAAGAGCAAGGTTCCTCAGCCTCAGCACTACTGACATATTGGGCTGCTTAATTCCTTGCTGCCCTCTCTATTATAGGCCATTTAGCAATATTCCTGGCCTCTGCCCACCTTACTCCAGCCATTGCCAAATGTACCCTAGGGACAAAATCACCCACAGTTGAGAGCCATAGCTCTAAGAAGGTTGAATTTTAACCTGCTAGCCAAGGGGAGCCATTTAATGATTTTAACATAGGGAGCAATATGATCAGATACTACTTTTCAAAAAGATGCAGCAACGTGGAGGTCAACTGTGGAGGGGCAAACAGGAAGGCAAAAAGCCAGGAGGGCTAATGACATAGTTTCGGTGACCATCACGAGCATGTGAACCAAGGCAGCAATAGTAGAGATGAGGGCATGAATGCAAATTACAAGGTGGCATTAGACAGAATTCCTGGGTCCAATGAGATACAGCATTTGAGGGAAAGGGAGAAATGGCAGAGAATTACTTGTAGGCTTCTGACTTGGTAATTTAGATGGCTATTTGAGGGCCATTACCTAGAATAGGGAATTTAAAAGGAAGAATGGGTTTAAAAATGGGTAGTCTTGGGAAAGCTGGGACGGCTCAGCGGGTTGAGCACTCGCTTTGAGGCCCCGAGGACCGAGGATCGAATCCCGGCTCCGGCCCAGGCGGACCCACATGCTGAACTGGGGAGTTCCCACAGTTCGGTTCTCTAGCTGTCTCTGTCTCTGTCTCTCTCTCTATCTGTCAAAAAGTAAAATAAAAATAAATATGCACTGAAGATAAAATAATTACTCTCTATAAATATAAAAAGATATAAAAAAAAAAATGGGTAGTCTTAAACAGAACACAAGTTTGAGGTAAGTGTGGGGTACCCAGGTAGTAAGGTTAGTAGAGTTAGGGTTCAGTTTTCCAACACTTATATAGTACAAGTTATGTGCCAGGCCCTGTACAAGTATTAACTCACTTAATCTTCTTATCTATTGAGATAAGATAGCAACTACTCTCACTGTACCTTACAGATGGGGAAACTACTACATAGAGAAGTTAAGTAACTTCTCTAAGGATCCATAGCTAGTAAGCTTTGGAACTGGTACCTCAAACTTAGTCTGTGCTCTTAGACACTAACACTGTACTACCTGCCTTTGGGAATAAAGAGAACAAATGGTATTTTAAGTGTAGATGTGGATGGTTTCCCACATACACGTACATAGCAGGCGAAGTCACACACATCCATGTGAACTCCCAGGGAAAATGAGCAGAGAGAACACAATGTAGAATGAAATACTGAAAAAAGTACATATCTGTTAAGTCAAAGGTGAAGGAGGAGCCAGAGGAAGAAGCCAGTGTGTGTGTATGTGTGTGTGTGTGTTGGGGGGGAGGGCCGGCACGTGTGTGTGTATGTGTGTGTGTGTGTGTGTGTGTGTGTGTTGGGGGGGAGGGCTGGTGGATGACTGAGAGGCAATAAAAGTCAAAGGCAGAAAGTCATGAATCTTGTAACCCACAACAATCCCTTTTATATAATCTACTTTTTATATGTTTTTAACTGAATAATTACCCTATAGTCCCAAATAATATCAAATATACATGCTTATAGCATATTGAAAATCTTTATAGTTGAGAAAAACTCAAATTATGTTTGTGATTTTTCTAGAATACTAGAATTCCAAGAGTTCATGGAAGACACATTGGCATTAGATATAAAATAGCTTAGATACCATATGAATCATTATTTGCATCCTTAGTTGTATATCAATCATTCATTAGTTGTGACATGGTTTTATTCCACACAGGTAGATGTGGGGCCAGGTGGAATTGAGGGACCTCCCAAATGGGAGGCAAGAACCTTCCCAGTGAGCTATCTTGGTGGTTACCAGATACACCACAGTTCAGCATATAGGGTTTGCATGGGCTGGGGGCGGGAACTGAACCCTGGATCTCACAAGCACTCAACTGCTGGCTGAGCTACCCCAGCATCCCCTAAGAAGGTTTTTAAAAGTTTTATTCTCTTCCTACTTTCACAGCAATGAAACATGTTACTGGTTTACATTTTGCTGACAATCACATGATATGTTGGCTCTTCTATGTTTTGCAACTGAAGGATACAAAATTGTATAGTCTCATCCCAAAAGAGGATTTAGAAAGTGTGTATATGAAAACTGATTACCTCTCACTTGAAGGAGTGCTTAGAGCATCTGGTGAATCTTCAGTTGTACTGCTAAATCATATTAATAAATATTCTGTGCATCTAAAACAGTGTTTGTTATGCATTCCTTATCAAACTTTACAATGGTAGGTCCTACACACAAACATTTAGGAGAAAATGAGTTTCCTTAAGGTACAATAGAGATGGAACCCATTTCCAGTTTGAGACAAGTGTTTTCTAAGGAAATAAGTCTTGATTTCCAGACCCCAATTCAACGTGCTTTCCAAACTTTAATATGTGTACAAATTATTTGGGGATCTTGTTAAAATGAAGATTCTGATTCAGTAGGTCTGGAACTGGTCCAACAGTGCATTTCTAACAAGCTCCCTTCTGCATGATACAGAATCTCTGGTCCACACTGGCTGCTCAACTGTGGCCCCTGGGACCAGAAGCACTGGCAGCACTTGGGAACTTGTTAGAACTGCATATCCCTGAGGGTAACAAACAGAGCACTAATGTCATCTGCTGAAATTGATGACTTGAGAAATTTACATTAATTGCTTCTTTTAAAATCCATTTACAACTCAGTCATTAAAGTTTTCTTTTTTGTTGTTATTGAAGATCAGATCTTCTCTCCTCTCAATTGCTTTCATTATCCCAAACTGTGAATTTGATAGTGAAACCCTTCACAAGAAGGCTCCACTTGGTTCTTTAAGGTTTCTCTCTTATAATTTGTGTACATACTGGTCCACAACATACCAATGGAATGAGATTGGTTATTTCCTAAATATAAACGAAGCTGGTCCAAATGGTGGCCTGCAGGCTATGTGCAGCCCAGATGTCTTTGAATGCACCCCAACACAAATTCGTAAACTTTCTTAAAACATGAGGGGTTTTTTTGTGACTTTTTTTTTTTTAGTTCATCAGCTATCGTTAATGTTAGTGTATTTTATGTGTGGCCCAAGACAATTTTTCTTCCATTGTGGCCCAGGGAAGCCAAATGGTTTGACACTCCTGATATAAACCCTGCTCTCTCAAAACACCCCTTTCTTGTTTTGTTTTGGTTTGCTGTGGTTGATGCTTTTCTCTATTAGGCCAGTCTCTAGCACCATCTCTCTTCTCACCTTGCCTAGTCTCTCACTGAGATAAGACCTCATTATTCTCTGAATCAACTACTCACCCTCACCACAGGAACTTTCCTTTTACTCTAAAATTTACCATATTCTGCTGCATATAATATAATATGTTGGGCCTTGTCTTATCTTGGTTACTAAAATGCAAGCTACCTGAGGGCAAGAATTTTTATAACTCATTTTGATATTCCTTGTTTAATAAAGTACCTCACTAATAAAATGCTAAATAACTCCATTATATTAAATAAAACATTGCTCCTAATTGATAAGCCTGATCTAAATATTCCCAAATAACATATCTAAATTACCTTTCTTATTTCTCTTAATATGATTGATTTTCTACTTTAGCATCACATATAGAAAACTTGGTACAGTATTTTATTTGCATTTTTTTCTAACTCTTACAACTAAAAAGTTTTTATTTAATCTTGCCTGATATATTTTGTCACAACTTAAATTATGAAACAGTTCAGCTGGCATTTCCATATTGAACAGGCCAAATGTTCATAAATCAGTTGAGGGAAATTGATCTTTTAATGAATTTTCATGAAACCATTATAAAACTCCACATTCACACAAAGAAAAATTGACCACAAAGCAGCACAGATACCACTAAATCTGTCATGCTGGAATAAAACATGGTGACAAAGTTTCTAATGTTTAGAAACTGAAGGCTCTTCACAATACCTAGAAGAATCTGAGGTATAAGAAGACACACTATGTTTACTTTAAATTATGAAGTTAGTGTTAGTACAGTCAACTGGATAATCTCTCAAGTACAAACCCCCAAATAATCCAGTATAATGTATTAAGACCAGATTTAATACATTAAGCTCTGCCTTTTGGAGTCTGGTCTTAATACATTATACTGGATTATTTTAGTTTTAATTTAGCAGAAAATTTCCTCAGCTAAATTTTGAGGATAAACAAACAAAAGCCATATGTTAGTTTTGAGCAAATGCTAAAAATAAGCCCAAGTCAATAAACGTCTCTAACCAATTAACAAAAAGCACAATTAGAGTTTAATATATGTTGTTTACTTAGAGCTTTGAAGGCTCTTGGTCTAATTAACCTAAACTCCTAGTTTAGTGTTGATAGTATTGGTGCAAGGGGTAATCCAGAGTTATGATCAAACTGAGAGCCAGGTCTACTTGAGAGCCAGTACTGCAATATTGAGCGTCCTACCTGGAGATCGTAAAGTACCTACGTAAGTTAAAAATTCCTGCAAAAGATATTCACTAGTTTTCCTACTCTTGAAGAGCATGTCTTTGGCACAGGGTGAGGAAGACAGATGGGTTTCTGGTGACATTGTGGCAGGCAGAAAAGTGGCTTCCCCCAAAATATCCACATCTTAGTCCCCAAAACTGTGACTATGTTACCTTACATGGCAAAGGGACTTTGCAGCTATGATTCAGTTAAGGACCCTGAGATGGTAAGATGACCCTGGATTATTTGGGTAAACCAAGGCAATCACAAGGATCCTCAAAGTGGAAGGGGCAACCAGAAGAGGGGGTCAGTGCGATGAGATGTGAGGAGAGCTCAACAATCTACTGTTGCTGGTTCTAAAAATGCAGGAAGAAGCCAGGAGCCAAGGAATGCAGGAAACTCCTAGCAGCTGAAAAACAGGGATACAGATTCTCCACTAGACCATCCGGACAGGAATGAAGGCCTGCTACTATCTTGATTTTAGCCTAGTGAGGCCCGTGTGGAACTTCTAACATACAGAATTGTATAATAACTTTGTGTTGTCATTAATTAGTGGCAGTAATAGGAAACTAATGTGGTGAAGTGCTATGAAAAGAATTCTCCAAAACAGGTAACTCCTCAAAAGGTTAGTATGGTGCTCTATAAAATGCTCAGCAAATGTGTTAAGATTTAACTTGTATTACTAAGAATTATATCTGCTCTTCTATAAAAAGCTAACAGGCAAAGCATAAAACTAGTTTTATGAAAAGATTGAGAGTAAATAAAATTAACTTTGAAAAGTTAGGTTACAAAACAAAGGAGAACAAGGTGTTTTCAACCAAACAAGAAGATGATAAAACTTAACTAAGAAAATTTGATACTACTTCCAGATAACATTGAAAAAGGGAGCACCATAGTATCCTTTCCAATAACCAGCCAGAAGCAAGAATCGGGATTTCTTTTGAAGCTCATATTTACCTGATGATCCTCTGGGCAGCATACTGATGGAGAGAACGAAACTGTGCCGACATGTTTGCTAACGCTGCCAGACAATTTGTGTGAAGGTACTTGTCCTGCCAGGAAACAGCAAGTTGAAAACATTCACCAAGTCCTAGTCCCGTTTTAAGCAAGGTTAATTAGAAGCCAATGTAAACTTGACTGTCATTGATTTTTGAAAGACCAGGCCCACAATCCCTAATCTCTAATTCCAAAATCGATAAAGCACTGAAAGTTCAAAGTTTTTCCACCACTCATTTGGAAGCAACATCTGGCACAAAGAAGTATGATGCCATTTATGGTCTTCATTATCCTGACCCTGGTGAATGCTAAAATATTTCACTGCAGAAATATTAATGCTTAATTACAGTGTGCTGCTTCAGAACCCAATGGTTACATATAGTATAAGCATATGCACTATAATTATCTTTCTAAAATCAAAACATGCTTTATTCTCAAACACATCTGGCTCCTAGAGTTTTAGATATAAGATTGTGTACATGTATCTATGCTAGCCCCACAGAGGGAAATAATTGAAAACAGCTCAGTAAACTTGATTGTTTCTCTGAGCTATGAATTCTGTATATTGCTTCTCTATTGACTGGAATTGAAATTTGCTCCCAGGTACTGCAAATATACCGTATTTTTCACTCCATAAGACACACCTGACCTGCCTGGACCCGCTCTCCTTCCATGCAGTCCCTGCTTTCTGATCTGACTGCAGGCTTCCCCACGGCATCATTAAGGTCCCCAACGTGCACTCTTCTTTGCAGTATTTGCTCCATAAGATGCACATACTTTTCCCTCCACTTTTTGGGGGGGAAAAAGTGCGTCTTATGAACCGAGAAATACAGTAATCCAGTTGAAAATTTCCTTTTACTCCTTAAAGTATTCTCTTTCTTTTTCTTTTCAGTTTTATTGAACTGGAAAAGACATACAATACCTTACCTAACTAAATGTGCCCCACTGCTTGTGTTCTATTTCATGTAAAACATCTCTAATCATACAATCTATTCAATATGAAGAACCAGACATTACATACAGTATGGATCATGTCACATATAGTGACTATATGCTGATCTGTATTCTTCTACTGTATTTCATGAGAATGTTATCACTTTAAATAATGAGACTGCTTTAAATCAGTCTTAATTGTACTGTATGTATGCAGACAGAAAAATAGCCATAGGATACTTACTCTTGTCCTTGTCATGTTGAATTGAATGGTTCTTATTACAACCAATATCAGGAGACTCCCTAGTGAAATTTCAGTTAAAACTCGTTCTGAATACCAAGTGATATTTTTTAATATCTGTAATGGGGAAGAAAAGCTTAAATAAATATGATTGATTTAGAAAAAAAGACTGTCCATATCTATAATTTCTGATAAGCCGTGTCTTTGCTCTAAGGTTGCCAGTTAAACAGTACCGGTATGTAAAAGTAAACTGTGAGACTTTTAGCTCAAAACAGCCAAGCTGTAGCGGCTGTGTTTACTTCTCCTTCCTTCTTAAATATAAAAGAAACAAAACAAAACAAAACAAAAACCAAGTCTGGAAAACAGAGGAGGATATCATTAGTAGACAAAAGGAGATATATCTGAAAGAGGTGTGGCATATAGGACAAGACTGACAGAAAAATCAATCAGAATTCAGCAGTTTGAAAGTAAAACAAAGAAAACCAAGGAGTCAAATGAAAAGAGCTGCCCCAACAACCAGTAGAGGCCAAGAACACCAGGAAGTCAAGATCTTCAAGAAGAGACGCACCTGTGTTCTGCCTGAGTACTCGGAGCAAGAAGCTCTGGTGCTCACCTCCAGGTCTCAGAAAGCAAGAACTATTTTATAACTTAGGTTGGCACAGCTCCACAGATTTGCAACATGGGTATCAGAGAGACAGACAGACAGACAGACAGACAGACAGACAGAAACTGGGCAGTGCAGCAGCCAATTCTGGGCTGCCACAATGAAGCAGGTAAATGCAAGAAAGGCAACAGGCTCCGCTAAGCACTAGAACTTCCCTACTGAGCTCTTCCATTTCGGTCACTCCTACTTCCTTTCTCCTTTACTCAAGGAGTCAATGTGCCACACTCTTCTCCACCTATGCAAGAAAAATGAAAATTGGGGATGCCGGGATAGCTCAGCAGTTGGTTTGTCTCACAATCACGAGGTCCAGGGTTCGATTACCATTCCTGGTCAGTGCAAACCCATGTGCTGAACTGCAGTGCAACTGGTAACCACTGGGATGGCAGAAAAGGTTCTTGCCCCCCAGTTTGGTTTACTGCCCCACACGGCCCCACATGCACCTGTGTGGAATGAAACCATGTCACAACTAATGATGTACAACTATGGAGACGGCTCTGGGCCCTCCCCACTTTTCCTTTTCTCTCTCTGTTTCTCGTTCACCTTCTCTCAAACAATACATTAAATCTTAAAAACAAAGAAAACAAATGATTTTTCAGTCTTCTTCCCTTTGTTCCCTATTCTTTCACTCATTCTGTATACATGGAGCAAACATGTTGGACAATTTCTGCTTCAACTAAAAAGTGGAAATGAAATGGAGAAGAAGAATGAACCCAGTGGCAGCAAAACTATTTGCCTCAAATACTATTAAAGAAACCATTTTAAGAGAGTTCTTAATAGTGGTTAATAGTTACTCAAAAAAAAAAAAGTACCACTTCATCAATCTGAAGAAAGACATACCATTTCTAAGTCAGGTTCTTGTAGAAACAGCTACCAGAAGGAAAAGAAGGAAGAAATGCAAAGGCCACAGTAAATCTATGGACTTACAGTAAATCTGTAATTCTATAACTAATCACAGTAATGGGAACCTACCACTTCATGAATGGATCTATTGAAGCCATCGTCTTCTGTAAGGATCAGCAATATTATAAGTGCCATATATACATGGTGTGAATTTCTTTCTTCAACATGGTAAAGAATCTCTAAAATTGGTAAAACCTAGGGAATAGAAATTTTAATTTATTACTTCTATTACTTATTATAAGACCAATGTCTTAAACCTTTATACTTTGATTATCTATCTTTTGCTTTAACTTCATAGTTGTATTTTTTTCTTTAGGGGATAAAACACACACACAAACCAGCATTTGGCTGGAAATGCTTTCCATATGTATAGCTAAGATATAATACCACTACAGGAAATCATCACCCTCTGTGAAGGTCTACTGCCAGATAAAGGTTTGGTTTGCAGAGACCATTTAGGCTCCCAGTCAACACTTGACATTGAATAGAGAGAAGCAGGTCTGCCTCCAGCCTAGCAGGAACTTACACACAGTAAAGTATTCTTAGAAACACTGTAACGTATCAAACACTACCTTAACAGCAAAGATTATAGCACAGAATTGTTAATAACAAAATCAGATCAGTACAGTAAATTTTCTACCAATAACATATTTTCTAATCATAGCCTCAACAAATATTACAGAAAAACGGCAAAAGGTCAGATAGACATCAGTTAAGTCATTACCGAAGTAATCTATGCAAGAAAATTAAAAACAGCAAAAAACTAAAACAAGCTCCACCCCACCCTCCCACATAAAAACAAACCTTTTAACTTTTCACTGGTGTGTTATCATATACAGACAACAGCTTCCTGCATCATCTTACATATCAACATACTACCATGAAACTTTCTAAAACAGGCGATGACACAGCTTACTGCTATCATTTCCCTTAGGACACACCAAGCTCAGAATTGTCTCTATGCTAGTACTCACCAATCAGTAAACAAACATTCTCTATACAAATTTTTACTTACATAAGCTGTACATTGTTATACCCAATTTTCTATTTAATCCCTTGACATATGAATTAAATGAAATTCTATGTGAGCAAAAAAATGCTATATATTTTTCAGCTTATCATTTGTAGGTACAATATCCAGTATTGGATTCACGTAACTTGCAAACTTTGATTCCAAATATGGCACGATTGGTAGCTATAAATTGCACATACCCCAATCGTCCTTTGAATTTCATCAGTGACTCATGTAGGGACACATTTTCATCTGGAGTATATAACTGTTCAAACTTATTATTCAAATAGCTGACTAAACTTTGCAGTTTTCATATTCTGTCTTCTTTACATACAGTTTCATTATCAATAAAATGAAGAAAATGTATATAGCCAAGAAATGTGTATGAGGCATAGTTTTTTTTAAATATTGGTGACTCTAATATTGCTCTTTTTGACCAGTACATATCTATTTTAGATTTTTGTACTTGTGACATTGTGATACATAATGAAAGGTATGCTTTCATTTCGTCACTTGTTACTGGAAACCACTCCTTGTCCTTTTTTGAGTTCTGGTCCTTTATCTTTTGACTTGAATATCTATTTGTTCTATGGTTATCATTCCAAAATAATCATCACTTAGCACTTGTTTCAAAACACAAAAAGGAGTAGGATTGGCTCCTGGTCTTCACAAGACTAAAGCAGTTATGCCAGCAATTTGGGTAAATGGTTTTATATGTGGAATATTTTCTTTTCTTCCCAATTTCATTCTTTATCACCTGAATCACAATCATCACTACTTGACATAGCTATGGGTCTTGCACATTTACAAACATTACGTTGGATAGGACTACCTTCACTTGAATTTGAGTCTTCTGTTGAATAGTCAGCCATACAAATATGCTGAATATCAGTCTCATTGTTTTCACTCAAATATTCTTTGTGGTTTTCAGTGTTACTTTTGTACAAATTCAAAACAGACATCTTAAAGGGATTATTTCTACAGTTCACCCTTTAACACTGAATATATATAATTATTTCTTGATAATATTTGCATTATAATGGCACTCAGAGCAAATTAAATCTGTGCATGTCTCAGAGACGTCAATGTTTACAATGGCTTAAGAACCAAGACCTAATTGAGACATCTTTGCATGTCAAGGGGTTAAGCCAATGTTTCCCATATATAGCTGGTATAGTGACAGGTTCTTTCATCACCTCTTTTGGTCCTGTCACTTTGACATGGAATATGCTCTTCTAATGAATTCTAATATCCTATATTACTTAGCATTTTATCTTTAATCCTCCAAAAAAGGCTACCAAATACCTCATGAAGCCTGCCATCATCCTGGAAAAATGGTGCAAAGGGGACATTCCTTTTGCTTCCAGCAAGCTGCTAGTTAGTTCAGGGATATTTATAATTTTATTAATAGCCCATAGTTACCTATATATTATGTATTTCAAATATAATAATAGAAGCACTGATGGTTACACGGACATCAGATTGCCATAGGAGTTTTTAACCTATGAGCAAAAATTGGAACCAATTTTACTCACACAGTGAAGAGTATGTGACATTTAAGTGATGTCTGGCAATGGTACCTTAAAATAACTTAGGACACTCCAGGAATTAATTTCAGGCAGCCCTAAAACCTAAGCCTGTCAAAGGGATGGGAGCCTCAAGAACTGTGTTGAAATACTGCCCTTTCTTTTAGCCCTTCTCATGAGGAACATGCTGCAATTGTGACTAGCTACGGTACATGAAGCTGGTGGGCAGGCAGTTTGCAACTGCAAGGAACCAAGAGGTTACAAAAAACATTCTTGAACATGG
Source organism: Craseonycteris thonglongyai (assembly GCA_004027555.1). Lineage (NCBI taxonomy): Eukaryota > Metazoa > Chordata > Mammalia > Chiroptera > Craseonycteridae > Craseonycteris > Craseonycteris thonglongyai. The sequence goes on along the minus strand of PVKE010000510.1, from coordinate 21,882 downwards.
CAGAAGGTACTTCTTGGAGAATTTGATTAGAATGAATCATGGGCAGTAGGTGACTGTGAAAGACTTAAATGACAGGAAAGCATGTCACGTTGCTGTGGTCCCTCATCCTATGACCCCATTTCTATGTGCTCTGTCTCCTACACTGTAAAACTCACACCTTTGCCTGTGTCTGGTGACAGCTCTCAACCATCACCTTTAAGTATACTCTCTGGGGGGAAAAAGTTACTCTTCAAAACACTGTAAAATACAAACAGCATGAAATGTTTAGTACAATACTTACAAGATTCTCCATATCTGTGCGGGCCAACATGTATGTTCTAATATTACTATTCTGATGGAGCAATGTATACAAGAGAAGAGTTGCTTGATCAGAGGTCTGCTGTTCACATAGAGCCGTATACAAACTGTTAAAATTAATCTGGAAAGCATGTGGAATTGATGAGGGGAAAGGACTATTATCTGGAATACAGAAAACACAAGCATTTAAAAATATTACATGAATATTTTCTGGATGGTGCCTTATATAAATAATAAAAGCACTGCTAATGTATATAATTCAATTCCCATTAATTTTGTATAAGTCACTACATTTCAGATTCAAAACTTCAATTTATGTTTTAAATTTTACTGACAAGAGAACTAAACTAATACAAAAACATGGTGTTGTATAATTGTATACTTGATAACATTGTGTTGTATAATTTAAATTTGCTAAGACAGTAGAAATGTCCTTACCAAAGAAAAAACTGGAACAATTTATTTCTGTATACTATCTAAACCACAGCTTTCCAATGATTATAAATATATAAGTATCACTTAACAGAGTAATTTTTTATGTAAAAAAAGTCAAAAGTTTTTATTTTTTAAAAACTAAACCATGTGGTTTAACTCATTAGTATTTTTGCATTAATATAGTTGAATTAAATCAGCTATAAAAACATGAGCTTAAATAAACAGAGCAATTGAAGCTAGACAAAAGGCCCTGTAATAGAACAATTTAACCATGACTGAGATGTTTTGTTACCAAAATAATAATAATAATAATGATCATCAGTCCTAAATAAACATCGAGAGACAAAGAATACAAGTTTCTAATTTACACAAAACTGCAAATTCTCCTATAAGATAGGGTTAAAAGAAAAAACTGCCTTGAAGCTAAGTTAATTTTTTTGAATAATCATGGCCAACATCACTAATCCATTTATGAACAAAATAAATAGGTTAACAATATTAATTTGGCTAGTTTTAAAGTATTATCAAAATCAGGTTCAGCATTAGCTTCTATAACAGACAGAATACACCAAACCTAAGACAAGTATCAGAGAACTTCTGGGTGGGAAGCTGGGAGGCAGCATCAAATATATGACTCTGGGTGGTATGCACACTGGGTGACATATACATGATGTATGACGACTGTGGAATTCTACACCTGGCACCTATGTAATTCTACTAGCCAATGTCACTTCAACGTATTTAATAATTATAAAAAAATTTTTTTCCATAACTTCCTTTGTTTAAAGTAAAACTTAAAATTAATCAACTGCAACTGTGAAGAAACTTTTTTTTTTTAAGTAGAGTCACTGGAATGGTGAAAAGCATAAATCATGGCTGTATCGAGAAAATTCTTCATATCCCAAAACTGACATAGTCTCCCAAAAGATCAACCCCAAACAGTACCATTGTGGCCAGAGCACCAAAAATAACAACAATAGGTATCACATAATGAACACCTGCTATGCTGCAAAATTTGAACTAATCATTTTAAAACCTTACTTTGCTTGGTACTTATACAAATATTATTAGAGATATTATCTCCATTTTATGGACACAGTCACTGAGGTTTATTGAAATTAAGCCAACTGTGAAAGGCCTTCAAAACTCTGAAGTGAAAAAAGTGGCATGAAGTCAGGTCTGCTCGATTCTGAAACTTGCTTTCTTAACCATTAAGCCACACTGTCACTAAGAAGAGTGTAGGTAGTACTGGGAATAGAAAATACTATTAGACACATGAGTTTTCTTTTTTTTTTTTTAAGATTTATTTTTATTGTTTTTTGATAGAGTGAGAGACAGAGAGAGAGAGACAGAGAGAAGGGGGAGGGCCCAGAGCAGTCTCCATAGTTGACAGCATCAGTTTTCCATATAGTTTTACTCCACAGGTGGGCACAGGGCTCCACAGGGCAGGAACTGGGCTGGGAGCCTTTCGCATGGGCCCCAGCAAGAACTGAAGTGGGGGCACACCTCAGTTAAGTATATGGGTCTTCATGGGTTGGGGCCGGGATTCTATCCTCAGGCTCTGGGGCTGCAAAGTGGGTGCTTAACCCACTGAGCCATCCTAGCTTCCCCTGAGTTTTCATTTTTTATGGATCAAATTATTAAAAATTCCCTAATCCCTTGCAAAGAATAATATAAGAATTTGCAAAGCCACAACTAACTGGCAACCTCATCCACTGTCTGTAAGGGACGTAACATTAGAACAGCTCAGGAAAGAAACAAGGCAAAGAGCACCAGAGGTCTTTAAAATGTCCCTATCCAATAAATGCACTTCTTACTCATCTCAATTATGTTTATAAATGGTTTTGGATATGTCTTGATAATCTGGCTACTGTATTAATCTTGCTTTGGAGTGCAATTTTTAAATAAAGGATGACTATTGCAACACGGAACTGTCTGCTTATGCTCTACTTCAGGGTTTGGCAAGTTATCACCACAGGCAGACCACCACCTGTTCTAGAAATAAAATTTTACCAGAACCATCCATGCTCACTCGCTTATGTATGATCTACATATCTGCTTTTGTGCTGCAAGGGCAGAGTTAGGAGGTGGTGACAGAGACCACATGGCCTCGCAAAGCCACCTGCCCCTTTGAAGAGAATGTTTGCTGAGTTCTGGTCTAATATTTAGTTTTATAAAACTCTAACTGGAAATACAGACTTTAAATGAAAAATTTCAAACAACCTATCATTTGAAGTTTTCCAAGTTAATTTTTATTGCTAACAGGTAGGACAGAAGGATCAAATTTAGCACATACTGGCTTGATTATTTCTGACATAAAGGTAAATTTAAATGGATATAAGAAACCATAGCTCTCATCTAAGATTTATTTGAGCTTCCTGAGAATATAGACAGAAAAGTCTAAGTTATTCTCATCTTTAACCAATATGAAAATATACAAATTTATAGTCATCTCCACAATTACAAGACAATAAACAGTATGGGGTAAGCAATACTCTCTTCCTTATCAGAAAGAAGATTCAGAGAAAATAATACCACAAACCTTGTGTATTCTTAAAGGACATGATGGCCTGTCTGTAGGGGTTTGGTGCATCTGCAGCATCTGTCAGGTTGGCCAGAACCAGCAGCAGCAGGAGACTCTGGTTGGCCAGAGGGGAAGAAAGTTCTGGAGCAGCAGCTGCTTTGCTGCCCACACCGCCCAGTGTGAAGACAGTCCAGAGTCCAGCTTGAGAAGAAAACATACACTTAAGTTGGGCTGGGACTAGTAAAATGATACATTTGTGTAAAATATTCCACAGGATTTCATATTTAAAAGTTTGAAAAACACTCTCTTTTTATGAAAGTAAAATAAGTCCATTATTTAGAAATTCACATATTGCCCAAGATATATAAAAGTTTTAAAGACTATCATTCCCTGTTCCCATAATTCCACTTCTACTTCCTACTATTAAGTTTCTGATGTATCTATTTTTTCTTTATAACTCAAACATATACATACTGATAAGACTTTTAAGACCTAAGTAAAATATTAAAACATCTAGGAAAACACAAAATGCCAAAATTGACCTAAAAGACAAAAGATGAATGGACAAATAATCTTAAAAGAGTGCAACATAGAATCAAAGAGCTAACTCTAAAGACAAAACAAGTCTAGACATTTTTTACAAATAAATCTACCAAACCCTTAAAATACAGATAATTCTCATATTATATAAAGTTTCAAAGTATAGACATGAATCATATCTACACAACTCATTTGACAAGTCCAGAAAAACCTCTTTGATGTAGACACTGGATAAAGACTGCATTTAAAACAAAATAGAAAAATGAACAGAGATTTTTAGATAGTCAAGCCAGGGAAAAGAAAATGAAATCTGATTGAAAATTTTAAAATAAATGCATCATAATTAAGAAGGTTTTGTCTCTAAAATGCATGAATGGTTCACCATTAAAAATGTTACTTATTTTTCATTTAAAAAGCAGAGGGATGCCAGAATAGCTCAGCAGGCTAAGAGCTTGCCTTGCGACCACAGGTACGAGCATTGAGTCCCGGTTCTGGCCCATGCAAACCCATATGCTGAACTGCGGCACAACTGGTAACCACTGGGATGGCAGCGAAGGTTCTTGCCTCCCATGCAGGAGGCCCCCCGGTTTGGGTCCTGCCCCTTGTAGCCCCTCATCCACCTGGGTATAATGAAACTATGTTAACAACTAATGATGTACAACTATGGAGACTGCTCTGGGCTCTTCCCACTTCTCCTTTCTCTCTTTCTTTCTCTCTTTCTCTCTCTCTCTCTCTCACACTTTTTCTCAAAACAATAAAATAACCCTTAAAAAATAAAATAAAAAATATAGAGAAAAAGAAAATACAGCAATCTCAATAGATGCCAATTTTTTTCATTTAAACTTAAAACCTATTCTTACTTTAAAGAGAAACCATTCTTATAAAATAGAAAAGAAAACAAGCCTCTTAGTTTCTAAAATCTATATAATCAGAAATGCACTGCAGTCAAACACCTGGAGAATTTCCATTAATATTACCAACACTAGCACTGTATCTGATAACTGGTGCTCTTAGCAAAAGATATTAAAGCAAGAAAAATAAGAATTCAAAATATAAAGAAAAAATCATCATTATCTGCAAGCAATCTGTGCACTATCCAACAGAGTAGCGACTACTGTGGGTTTTTGGCGCTTGCAATGCAGTCCAAATTGTATTGTGCTATAAGTATAACACACTGAATTCTGAAGATTTAATACAAAAATAAAGTACAAATCTTGTCACTAATTTTTTATATTGATTGCATGTTGCAATTACAACATTTTGGATATGTTGCATTAAATGTATTGTTAAAATAAGTTTTGCCTGTTTCTTTTTACTTTTTTTAACATGAGTACTAGAAAATTTTAAATTACATGTGGTTTGCATCCATGGTTCATGTACTTATTTATTTATTTATTCATTCATTCATTCATTTATTTATTTAAAAATTTTTATTGTTAAATTTATTGGGGTGACATTGATTGGTAACAATTAGACAGTCTACAGATGTACAAGTCCACATCACATCACCTATGCATCGCATTATGTGTTCACCACCCAGAATCAGCTCTCCTTCCACCACCAACACGTATTTCTTTAGGATAGAGCTGTTCTAGAATGCCAAGAGAATCAACTGACACACTATTAGGACTAAAAGATTTTGGTACAGTCCTATGGCAAAAGAAAAATCAACATATAAACCAAAAGCCTGCCTATAGATAAGTAATAGAGTGTCCAGTCACCATAGCAACAAATCCAGTAAAATATTCAAGAAAAAAACACAACAGAAATGTGTAAGACTTGCAGGCGGACAACCACAGAACTTGACTAAAGGTCATACAAGATCTTAATTAATATAGAGCTACAACATATTTCTAGACAAAAAGACGAATACTACACAAATGCCTCTACATTAATTTAAAATTCAGTATAATCACTATCAAAATACCAAGAGAAATTTATTTAATACTAGGTAATACAGTGTAAATAAAATAATGCTGGATGTAAAGATAAGTAAAAAAATTTTTTGAGAAGGACTACGGTAACCTGGGGAGGAATGCTCCTAGTTAAATAGAAAATTTTTATAAAGCTATGGTCATTTAAAAGTATAATACTGTCAGTAGAGTAGACAAACAGCTCAATTGAACAGATATGCCTTCAGAAACAAAACCACATGTGTTTGAGAATTAACCATATGATACAGGTAGTATTACAAATCACTAAGACAAAGATAAAACTCTATGAATGTCTTCAGGACAACAGAATTTAATCATTTTCCCAGTATTTAATTATAGAAGTATGTATATAAAACCTGAGTTGAGAAAGCTTTTTTCTTATGCAAGAAACAAAACTCAAGATATAAAAGATAGTAATTTGACTACTTAAAAATGAAATACTTTTATGTAATGAATATAATAAACAAGTAAGAGATGGACAAAACATTTGCAACATATAAAACAGAAAAGGATATTTATTTTTTAAGACCTCCTGCATGCAAATCAATAACAGAAAGAAAGCTAACAATCCAAAATAAAAATAGACAAAAAAAGTCCAAAGCAATAAAGAGAAAATTAATTAATATGACAATGAGATGATATATAATAATTAAAAATTTTTTAAGATTTATAACACCCCGTATTGGTAAAGGCACAGAAAATTACCAGAAGTGAGAAATCAAAGTGGTAGTGAATTTTTGGAAGATGTTTGGCAGTTCTCATTAAAAGAACATTAACCCAACAATTTTTTTCTTATACTAGAGAATATCTGAACAAATACATAAAGATTCACGTATGGAAATTTTACTATAATTTGTAATTATCAGATAATAAAAAAATATAAATGTTCACCAAGAGCAAATGGTTAATAAACTATGGTTAATTTATACTATGGAATATAATATAAAGAGGTAGATATCTATGTATCAACAAGGAGACATCTCCAAGGTTTACTGTTAAGTTAATAAAAAGCAAGTTGCAGAAAAATTGAGGTTAATAATTTAAAAATCACCAAAACCACCCCAATAAATTTAACAATCAAAAAATAAAATAAAAATCACCAAAACCATATATGTATATGTGTGTATGTATGTGTATGTGTGTGTTTTAAAAAGAGGAAAAACAAAGTGTGCATCATACTTGTAACAGAAATTACTTTGGCATGAAATTCAAGAACTTTTGCTCTATTTGCACAGCTAAATTTTTTTTTCGCAATAAGAATATATTTGCTTCATTTTTTTCTTTAAAAATAAATGTAAAAGAACAATATAAACCAAATCAGTAAATGATTATGCAGAATAGGGTAAAACCTCATCAGTATAACATTAAGTGAAAAGGCAAATCACAGAACAATATATACAGGTGTATATATATACACAAGAAACATATGCTGCATATCTATGCATGTAAATGCACCTGCAGGTGCTGGCTGGGTGCACTGTTGACAGTGGTTACCTCTGATCAAAGAGAGTAGGAATGAAGGAGCTTGAAGGTCTCATATTTTGTTCAGTGTTTACCTGTTTGACTTGTTTACACCATAGATGTACTCAAACATAACTTAAGCAATTCAAAAACAATAAAGAAAGAAGACAGGAAGGAAAATTCCTGCTAACCAGCCCTAGAAAATATGAGGAAGACATAGTGTGACAAGGGATACAGCCCTATGGTTTTACAAGCACTTCCGATAATTTTGGAGGGGTAATCACCACCATATTAATGCTGATCAGTCCAGTTTGGTGGCGATAGACATGATATTTTAATTTGCTTATTACAATGGACAGATGCCATTTTTTAATAAGAGCACCTTTGTTAAGGAAATGCTTTTATAAAGAAATTTAAAATGGATATCAAATTAAGCAAAAATGATAAATTTGATTTTTCTTGAAAACACAGGCCAGTAATTTTTATTTCTTTTTATACTGTAAATAGTTCAACGGCTCGAGTGACCGTCCAGCCGTCTCAGCGCCCCTCCAGGCAGAGACTGGGGGGAGGGCAAGAGTCACCAGTTCTCAAGGTCCATAAAGACTGAGTGGCTGGCTGTTTCCTCAGCCCTTGAAAAGGAAAACTACCATCTTTCTTTTAAGGCTGTTCCTGGGCCCGGCAGGGAAGGCAAGGGTGATATTCGTTTGTGAATGGTGGGATTTTATGCACAAGAACTATGGATATTTTTAATATATAATGTTAGAGGCAGCCTTCTTTCTTGCGTCCTCCTCCTGACAGCCCCACGCCCACAGGCACACGGCCTCTGCCCTCCCCGTCCTTGTCTCCCCTCTGGCCGTGCAGCCCTGCCACTGTGGCCACCCCCAGCTCGCCCCTCCTGGTGGCTGCTGGCCCTGGGGCCATGCCTACACAGGACCCACCCAGTCGCATTTGTTTCTGAGCTGACTTGCTTCGCAGGGTGGTGGCTTCCTCCCGAGCTCCTCTTGTGCCTCACTGTGCCCCCCCCCTTTGCTCTCCCAGCCTCTTACCCCTCCTCACTAGGCAGTCACTGAAGCAAGGGCCAGCTACCTCTTTCTGGGAGGGCGGGGGCATCAGTTGTCTTCCAGAAAAATATATAAGCTAGTTTTGGTTCTGTAAAGTGACATCTTCTATACTTGACCAAATTTTCCAGTAACTTCTCAACCAAAAAAAAAAAAAAAAAAGGCGGGTGGCACAGAAATTTGTTCATTTCTAATATTTTGCATTTTTTATTGAACACATGGTATATAACTACCTCAGATAATAGATATTCTATCAATATATCATTTCTTACATAATTGCCATCCTGAAAATCTCACAGTTTTTCTGTGACTCACTGGAGTAATTTTACTATTAATTCTTAAAAAGCTGTTATTTGGAAGGGTGGGGGCTGGGGGGTATACAGCCCACCTGCCTAAGTTTCAAAGGTCCTAAAATGCTGAGTATTCAGGGAACTTCAAAGTACACAGCCTATCTGGTATAAACCTTTTTATAGATACAACAAACTTGGGGCCCAGCAAGAGAAATCAGCAGCAATAATTTTTTTTTTTTTTAATTAATACAGGAAAGATTCTAAGATGATTGAGGAAGACAGAAAAGTTTCTGTTAAGTGCTGTGCTCCAGCACTTAAAATCTGGATATTTGGATAAAAATTATCAAATAGTATAATAACTGATCATTATACATCATGGATTTAAATTTATTCAAAAGGATGTTCAAAATATAGCTGAGAAACTTAAGATGTTTAATAAGAAAATAAAATATTATATAAGAAAGTATAACGAGTAGCCAAGTATTATTTGTTTTGGGACTGACTTGTTGTTTATCTTAACATTTAAAAAAAATTCTAGTCACTTCCTTCCACTCAGAAAATGATCCATAACTGTCTACCCCTATATGTACCATTGCATGTTCCAGGACTGCAAACAAAGAAAAACACAGTTAGAAACTTCAATCTGCAACAAAAACAATTACAAAATGCCCTTCAAGGTAAAATATAAGTGTTTGAGGTTTTTACTTGTTGTTTGTTTTGGATTCTCTTCATAGCTGTGCATCTTCATTACTAGGAGAAATAAGAGTTGACTACCACTGGACAAATTTCACAAACAAAATTCTGGTTTTCTTTTTAACTCAAGTTCACTCTCCTCCAAGGGGGCTGAGAGCTGTATAATGTCAGACAAATTAACATTTCATCAAGAAGCTGTTCCCCCCTCCACCCACAAATACAGCCTGCCTTCCCTTCCGTGATAAATATTACTGCCGTACTGCCTTTCCTTATAGGGAGAGAGGAGGCAGCCTGCCATTGCCTACATTGTAGTTTAAACTGGCCCATATTACTGGACCAGAATTCTTACAGAAGTTCATTTCTTTTTGCTGATCCAAGCCTCTGATCTATGACCCAAGAATCTTAGTGAAATTGCATTTTCCTGTTGGCAAAAAGAAAATTTCTCTCCACCAGAAAAATAAGGGAGTTACAGTATATTTCCTTCTGTTCTAAAAACCAAGTTAAGGATTATCTTCAGTTTCTTTAATTGTATCCCTCAGGTCTTCCAAATAAACTCTTAAAATTCATCTAACTACAAAGTACTGAAATTAAGTAAAAGAACAAATGTGATGTTGATTCATGATTTTTTAGTGACTCAAGATTACTCATCCTTAACAATAAAAAAGTGAAGCAGCTACACAGTATGACAAACTGAACATCAATAAATATAATAATCATGGAAGAAAAAAGACCTCTTGTTTTTAAAAATGTTGAACTTCAAAATAAACATTATTTTATTAAGACAATAAAAGTACTTTTTCACAGCAATAAACTTGCTACTTGTCAAACTATAATTGATTTCTTATATCTAACACATATATTACAAAATACTAATTATTCAATAGAACTATATAAAAATAAATAATACTATACACAGTTATCCATAGTTATAATAATCTGCTAGAAGGGTCATATTCACATATTTGAACCTGAATACTATCACAAACCAGATATCATGAAAGAATAAAGGAGAAGGCAGTTCAGCTCTTAGAAGCATGGATGAAAATTCTTTTAGAGACATTTCAAACAACACAGACAAAAGCCTAATCAAGTAAATACACAGTGAGTACCTACTAGGGTTAAGGCCTGTGCCAGGTACCAAAAATACAAAGAAAAATCATACCCTGCTTTTGAGGAAGTTAACAGCAGACAGAGGAGATAAGCATTCAAACAACTACAAGCTAATTTTAATTGCCGTAATGATCCAACAAACATATCTCTATTTAAAACACCTGTGCTTTTCTTAGGCCAGTGTAGTGAAATAATAGGGAAGACAGTTTCACCATAAAGGTACTGAACATGCACTCCAGATCCAACAATGTGGTAGTCTGCTAGCTATCTGACCCCAGTACCATGCTCCCTTCCTTCCTTTCTTTTTTAATAAACTGCCCTGGGATTTAACGCTGGGTCGTGCTGCATTTCCCAATCTTTCTCACAGCAAACCATCGCCACATGACTAAATTTTAGCTCATGGGATGTCACTGGGAGTAGCATATGCAAGTTTCCAGTTATACCCTTAAAAGAAAGCTGTTTTCTCTTCATATTCTCACCCTTTCCATGAGCTTAGAACTCTAGTATAGTGGGAGGGAGACAGATTTGACTTTGTGCATAAGGACCCTGCCCAAGGAAATTGGCAAAATAAGAGGAGAAACTCTGGTCCCTGGATGACCTCAAGATGCAAATCTGCTTATATTCCTGGACCAAATTAGATTTTTATGTGAGAGAAATGCAAACCTTCTATACCTTGTTTAAGCCACTCATATCTGATTGCTATAAAAAACCAAACCAATATCCTAAATAATACAATTATGTATTATAAAGTTTCAAAATACTATTGCTTGGTTAGAGACATTTTTTAACAAATAGAAAGTTAAAAAAAAATTATTTGTCCATCACAATTTTAAAGAATTTTTTATTTTAAGGTAATTGTAGACTGATATGTTTCTGTACAAAATTATACAGAGAAATATCATGTAGCCTTTATCTAGTTTCCTCTAATGGTAATATCTTACAAAACCATAATACAGTATCACAACCAGCATATTGACACTGATACAATTCAAGTACAGAATGATTCCATCATCAGTTAGGAATATCTGCATGGAAAAAAAAATTTGTCTAATGATCACAATTTCTTTGAAACTGATTTCATTCAAGGCCCCCAACTAATCTATATTCTAGCTGCAGGGAAAAAATTGCTCTCCCCAAATATATACTGACTGCCTGTGCACTTTATACATTCAATTCATCATTTATTAAGGGCCTGCTACCAACTGGGCAAAATGCAAGAAACTGGATTAGCCACTGATACACCTAAACACAATGATGATGTATCCATGAAGTTTACAGTCTAAGGCAAAATGGCCAGGAAACAGAGATAAGCAAATACATAAACTGCATTAAGTTTCTGGGAGAGAAAATTAATGTTATCTAAATGTCATGATGATCCCTGTAAAAAAAAAAAAAGTTTAGAAATCTATCAATGAATAAATATAGTTGAACACTGGTTTATGGACTTTTTTTTATTTACAAGTTTACAAAGTCAACTAAAGATGCCACTGCACTTCCTTCCTTTTAAAAACTTTCTTTCATTTCTCTTTACTTTCTTGCTTGCTTGGAAAATCCTTCAAGGTCCAAATCACATCTGTTCATTCTAATATACGAAGCAAAAGATAACTATTCTCTGTCCTCTGCTCTCACAACAGTTTGGTTCCATCTCTATCATTTCACCAACCATTGTCTAACTTTGACTATACTTATGTAGGTTACCTATGCACAAGTCTTCCTGTGGACTTCTTGATGGAAAAGAGCTATGTCTTTTTCATGTCTTATATTCCTTACAGGGTTCCAACTTACAAACTTAATTTGTTCCTTCATTTACTTACTTTACTTTACTTTTTTATTTCATTTACCAAAGTAAGTATATAATAAATAATACACATTTCATATTTGATATTTTAAGTCTAAAAATATAGATTTTTATGCTTGCTATTTAAAGAAAAAGCATATCATTTTTAAAGTTCTAAATATGGATGCCAAAATGCTTTAATCCTAAATTTTAAATTATAATATTTGAATGTTGATGAGGGCACTAGGAGACAGGTACTTCAGGCACTAGGGGGAGGGCTCTGTAAATGGGTACAATCTTTATGAAGGACAATCTGGCAAGATGCATCACAAGCATTGAAAATATGCAGATTATTCAGCTCAGCAAATCCAATTCTACAATTGATTCTATAGAATGAATATAAAGATCAAATTAAAGGGTTGTTTATCTTAAGACTCAGCAAAAATGTATTCACTTAAATATCCAATAAGAAAAAATTGGTTGAGTTACCTGTGACATATTCACCAACACAATTAAAAACTAAACCCACGGTTAAAAATCTAAGCTTATCATCTAGAATATCAACAAGGTTAACATTTGCCCAGAATGTCACCTAGCTTTTAATATCCAGACTTCCTAGAATATATCACTCCATTTAATGCTTTTCAATTAATTTAAAATAATCTTTTATATCTCTAAAACTCAAAACACTTAAAACAGTGGCGGGGATAAAACCTCATTACAAATATAACTGGGATAGCAGAACTGTGGACATTCTGAAAACTGAACTGAGTGTAAAAAAAGTAGGTGTATATTCTTGGGACTCAGTGGGCATCCTAGTGTAAGTGATGACAGTGTGAGCCATTCTCCAGTAACGGGCACACATACTAAACAGGTTCCATAGGATCGTCCACATTGAACCTTTGATTTTGTTAAGTGTTTTGTTAGTGTTATACACTAGAGGCAAAAGCTGAAGGGTGTTTAAAAAATTTCTGGCAAAGGGAGCAAAATAAGTGAGGAAAAAACTGACTAGAATGAAAGAGAATATGTTACTATTTACAAAACAACTGTTCGTTCAAAACCATTACTTGATCAAGAAACCATGATTTAAATATTTTATATAAAACACACCAGTTTATTACTTAAATACAGCCTTTAGTGTACTTGAGGAAACTGGCTGAATATTTTGGGTTACTGTGTACATTAAAACTATTAAAACTTAAAACAATGGTAAATAGGTTCCAGATGAGCATTTTTAGCAGAATGTCTAATGTTCATGAATGAACTGCTGATGTTCAGTGGTAGATATCTGCACTGTATAAACAAACTACACTGGAGGGCTGATTGTTGGGGTTTGACTACAAAGCAACACACGGGGACTTTTTGAGGTGATAAAATGTTAAATATCTTGATTATGATGGTTATTACATGACTGTATACTTGTTAAAAACTAATAGAAATGTGCATACAACAGGCATATTTTACTGTATACAAATTATATTTAATAATCTTGACTCCACCCTTTCCCTCTCCAAAATAGTGTTGACATGCATGTGGAGCAACTAGAACACTCATATACTCAAGTGAGAGTATACGCTGGTGCAAATACTTTGAAAAATAGTTTAACTATAACTACTATGGTTGAATGATGCACAATTAAAATCCAACAAATCCAGTAATTTTTATACCCAAACAAAATGCTTATATGTGTGCAAAGACATGTAAAAGAATGTACATAGCAGAATTATTTTAATAGCCAAAAGTTGAAAATAAATCCAATACTCATTATAATATAAAGGACAAAAAATTGTTGGGCAGTCTTAAAACGGAATAATATATAATAATAATGAACAAACTATGCTGCATGCACAAACATGGTTGAATTTCACAAATAAACAAAAGAAGAAAGACACACAAAAAACACATAGCACATGGATTCCATTTATATGAAGTTCAAAACCAATCCACAGTCCTAAAAGTCAGGACGGTGGCTTCCCCTGCCACTGGGAGGGAAAGTGAGTGGAAGAATGAGTGACAGGTTTGGGGGTACTGAAATTACTTGACCTGACTGGTGAATTCAAGTGTGTTCACTCACTTAATGATAATAAATTGAGCTGAACATTAATGGTGCACTCTTTGTATGTTACACTTAAATGAAATTGTTACCATTAAGAGAAAAAACAGTATGTATCCCTTTATTTTAGATGATAACAGGTATACATATAATGCTCAAAGTAGTTATCTTTGATGACTGAACTAAAAGTGATTTGTATTGCTCATTAAAATGCTTTGATTTCTAAAATGAACATGTAGTAAAAGAAATCATAAATTGAAAAGAGCAGTTCATAGTTTATCCTTAGAACAATATTTTTTAAAAGAAATATATTAAATTGTTGGTTTAATGAGGAAAAAATAATATATGATGTTATATCTTTATTAAAGGGCAGAGTCCTCAAGCATCTCTTTATATAATCAATTTCTGTGTTAAGAAAACATAGTCTCTAGTAATTATTTTTGTTATTTTAAAGTGGCTATACAACAAAAACATACATACTCTTGAACTATATCCAATCACACTATAGTGCTAGGAAAATATGAAAAAGGTCACTTTTTTACATGTGTTTACATTTAAAGTACTTTTAGGGAAGCTGGGATGGTTCAGTGGGTTAAGCGCTCATTTTGCAGCCCCGGAGACTGAGGATCGAATCCCAGCTCCAGCGCAGGCTGACCCATGTGCTGAAATGGTGTGTGCCTCCAGTCAAGTTCTTGCCGGGTCCTATGCGGGAGGCTCCTGGCCCAGTTCCTGCCCTGCATGGCCCCGAGCCCACCTGTGGAGTGAAACTATATCGAAAACTAATGCTGTCAACTGTGGAGACTGCTCTGGGTCCTCCCCCTTCTCTCTGGCTCTCTCTGTCTGTCTCTCTCTCTGTCAAAACTAGTTCCTAAAACAGTTTTGAGTCAAATTCAATCTTACTAATACAAAACAACATGATATTATTACCCCCATCCTGTGTCCCAAAAGGAAAGTTTTGACCATCTCAAAAGAGAAAAAAAATACACCATAAAAGAACAAAGAAAAATGTTCTAAAAATTAATAGCATAGTAAGACATTTATCCACCTTTGTAGTTTAAGATATGTCAGGATCTCTGATTTATAATCTGGCATAATATAAGCCATATGAAACTTAAAATATTTTTGTATTCCCTTAAGGACAGAAAATAAAACAACTATTAAAAAGTTTAAATCCACTGAAATATTTCAGTATTTATGAAGATACCTGTTTTCAAAAAAAAAACAACTATGAAAG
The DNA here is from genome assembly GCA_004027555.1 of Craseonycteris thonglongyai. NCBI lineage: Eukaryota > Metazoa > Chordata > Mammalia > Chiroptera > Craseonycteridae > Craseonycteris > Craseonycteris thonglongyai. Next base: position 6,476 of record PVKE010000510.1, on the reverse strand, counting down.
CTAACAGAATTCAGAGTTCATCTGTCTCAGTAAAACTCCAGATTTGCACATCCCTACAATAAACATTTATGAAAACCTAAGGTAAGCCAGGCACTATAAGTATATTAAAGTGTAAAGCATAAAGGGAAAAAAAATAAGTAAGAAACCTAGAGTCTTCAGAGATAATCCTATCTTACAGCCACATGCAAAAACATTAGGTAAATTAACTGTGACTCATAAACCAAGAAAGGGGCATTTGTGAGCTCAGAGGACAGACAGCCCTTCCTTTGAACAGGCCTGATCTGGTTCCAGGTAACTTCATTCCATCTTGTTCCAATGTCAGCCTTGAAAGCAGTGTTCCCCAGAATGATGCACTCACTGATGATATGAGGGTTGATTATGCACTACACTTTTAAAAAGCTTTAATAGTTAATATGTATTAAAGGACATACATAACTAGCACTTTAATTTCACAATTTTCAAGAACTTTACCACTTAGTATAAGGATAGACCAAATATAATTAAAATTCTGAAAAAGTGAATTAAGAAATTTAAGTTGTACTCATATAAGACAAAATCACGGTGGTTGTATGGATATGGTTATGCTGGAGAAATATTGCACTATTTGAAAATAAGTCCTCACATTACAGCTCTAAGTATCTGACAGTGTATACGAGGGCTGTCTGGAAAAAAATCCAGCCATTGTGAATATAACAAGAATAATTATACAGCTGGATACTTTCTGGCCAGCCCTAGTGTAACTCCTCCTCAACCCAAATAAGCCCTGTCCCCACAACACTTCCCCCTGATACACAGTCTCTAATCCCTGAGCAGGCTGGCCACCCTTCCATCTGCTGGGGATGAGGTACCTCCCAAACACCAAAGTTTAGGTATGTGTGTTAGTGATGGAAGAGAAGTCAAGCTTTAACCAGATGCAACCATTCTCTCTTCCTTCAGCTGAGGAAATTCAAAAATGTAATATGTCACTCCTGTGCAAATTACAGGGGCATCTTATGTCTAGAATTTTCACTGTAACTACACACACCCAAATACTCAAAAACAGAGAATAAACTTATTAACTTTTACACCACCAGTGACAAAAAGTAATCAATTTAGAATCTACAAATGTTTCTACACAGTAAAATCTTAGACTAATTGCCTATATTAGTATTCATGTTCCACTAGCGAAGAAGTAAATATAAATCAAATGACCGTAGATGTAATAAAGTATGTAGTATAGATTTATTACTACCTTCAATAAGTCATTTTTTCCACATAGGTCTCCAACTGTTCCTATTCTGGGAATTAAAAACCGGTTCCATGCTAATGGCCACAGATAAAAGAATCTGTGAGTAACTACTACTCTTTGGTTGAAAGTGACATTCAAGGAAAGATGGAAAGTTTTTTCCCAAATTTCTGACCATTTCAGTGTTACTGATAATACCAAGAAGAAAGCTTTAGTGATGGACGATAGTGTTCCAGGCAGCAATAACAATGTCACCTATTATCAAAGAAAAACACGAGAACTTGGGAGTCCAAAGAAAACTAGAATATCTGAAATGAAGGACATACATAAATATTTTAAAAAGTTGATTTTAAGTTAACAAATCTAGAAGGTTCCCAAGACATAAATGATCAGCAAACAAAGGTTACAGATAGTAAATGTGCATACAAATAAGAGTGAACACTGTAGACTGGAATGGTTTAAAAGAAGTCATGAAATTGAAAAAAATATTTCCAAAGCATTCAATTTAATAAGCAGTTAATAAACATACATGAACACTGGCAGTTTACAAAGTGGACGAGGAAAGAAAACATTAGAACTGTTTCATCTAAGAAATGTGAAGACACCAAGCATTAGCAGTGTGTATTATCCAGACTGACACTGGTGCTCACACTCAGCCCGTCTGTCAGGAAGTCACATGTCACACCAGTAACCCAGGTATCCTGACAAGAGTAGGGGTCATGCCCGCAATAGGAGTGAGAGGCACTCACTTCTTCTCTTTCAACATAATGAGATATATTGTGGTTTAGTGTGCTTAATTCTATTATCTAGGTTTAACTAAACTGACTCTCATAAAAATCTATTTTAAAAATAATGGAACCATAAAACTGTTTTTAAACTTTCTGGCAAAAAAATCACAAACAGAAAAAAATGTGCATTAAAGATTCAAGTACAAGAAAACAACACACACAAAAAAAGCAGAGCAGACCTTTCTCCCTGTGTGGGCTCTCTGTCGTCATTTTACAAGCTAAAAATAAAGGCAGTATTCATCAGATCTCTGAAGAAAACTGACTTCCATCTATTACCAATATATACCCATAATTATTAACAATGAACATGACTCTAAATATATACTGTTTGTTGAGATATTAAATAATGACATTACCAAGGCATGGCAATTAGCAAGACATTTAAAAACTCATCCAAATGATCATTAAAATTTCTGTCTTATCAAAGAAATATTCTACATTATTAATAAATACAATTTTAAATACTTAAAAGTTTTTATTTATCTTACCCTTTGTAAAATGTCAATTTGTAGAGGTCTCATAATGTACATAATATATCAGTATAACATTGCATTATATAATTTATAAATCAATTCACTTAAATTGAGAGTCTGTTTTAAAACCTTATATTGATGGAATGTATGATCAATAAAGTTTAAAGACCACCATACTCAAGGTACTGTTGGGAGGAGGGTTGACAAAAGAGAAGGAAAAGTAAGGGGGCAAAAAAAGAGAAGCTTCTGCCATTTAATTATGATCTACACAAATTACCACATTAAGTCTCACCAAACAGTATTATTATTCACCCAATTTTACAGATAAAGAAAAACTCTAAGAGGCTAATATAAGTTCCTTACTCATGTAATAGGGCTAAACAGATCCACACCCATGTTGTTCTAAGTCTAGGGAAGATGCTCTCACTCACTACCCTCACTGCCCTTCTGGTTCCAAAATAGCAAAGGAGACCCCTTGTCCTGATTACAAGTTCAAAACTTAACAAATCAGACCTTCAGCGCATGGGATGTAAAAGGTCTAAATTCAATCAATTTGCCACAAGGAAGAGCGTTCTGTGGTTTACAATGAGTCTCACCCCAAATGATCTTGCCAGACTTTTCCCTTACTCTTCCCTCCTCATCCACCAAACCCTATATATTAATATATATTTTTGTGGCTGCTAGGATTGTTTTGTTGGCTCTTCTACCTTCTGTTCATCTTGGTACTCTATCTGCATTTCTTGATTTCCCCTTAAGGAATCATTTCTCCTAAGCATTCTAGCCCCGTGTAGAGTCTTCAATGAATAAATTGTGTAACGACATTTAAGGTGCCCATAATTTTAAGAGACAGGCAAGAATACCATGATAATACAATGTACTGTGAGTTTTTCCAGAGCTCCGTGGGGAAAAAGAAGACTAGCTCAGCTAGGGCACTCCAGGAGAGCTTACCCAGAAGGTTCCCGTGACCTGGGGCGTAAAGGGAGTGACAGATCTGCAGGAGCAGAAGACATTCCCATGCATGGAATGTTATCAGACAGCTGGTCAGGAGTGAGGGCAGGCTGGGAGTGGCCTGTGTGACAGTGCTTCTCAAAGGATGTGCCACTGCCCAGTTTTGAAGGACCACAGATAAAGTCCTTTCTGAGGTTCTTTCAAATGATAAACATACGATTACATAACTTTCATTCTCGGTTTTACAGATATTAATACTGACTACTTCAGTTACGGGATATTATATTTGGTTTTCATAAACTTAGCAAAAATAATTACTAGGGTTTATAGGACAACCCAACTAAGTCTCTGAACCTAAAGTCTGGCTGCTATGCAATGCTTGCTTGTGCTGCAAAGTTTTGCCCCACGGATGTTTGGAATTCCTGCAGTTTGGGAGGGGTTTTGTAATTGAGGCATTACCCATTTTGAGTTAGTCATGATATATTTCAAGCTTTGTAAGATATAAATTTCTGTTAGCTTCAAAATGATCAATTAAGATAATTGTGGGTTCTCTGGTTAATCCTTCAGAATACAGTGATGCATAACTAATAAGACCAAATACCAGTAAGATTTCCTTCTCCTGCCAGGACACAACTAACCAGCAGGATATAGGGGGGAAGGGGACTCACATAGCTCTGAATCTTTCAGATAAGACACCTCCTTCTAAGGCCCTGAGGCCAAAAACCTCACCAAGACAAACTGTCAAAGGCTATAACTAGAACTGATTACCTACCTTCCCCTAAAATATCATCAGGACTAAGTGTACTAAGCCTTATATCCCTGTTTACGTGGATCAGCAGAGACCTAAAGCTGCATCATACCTGGGCTCAATGCCATATGGTTCAGTATGCTGGCCTGGTCTCCCACAGCTCTCCCTATCCCGACCCTTGTACGACAGGCTGTGGAACTCACATGGTTCATCAGAAAAAAATCTTTTATATTTTCAAACTCAACCTCTTTGAATGTCCTGATTAACAGAAACCTAGATGGTCCCCTGAGGACAGTTCTCTCTCAGAAGCCTTGTCAAGCAGTGACTTGATTTTTCTTGTGCTACACTCCATGTACCACAGAGATAACTTTTCATTACACCTTCTAAACCATTTCTCCTCTGACATCCCAGCTACCCTGAAAGATCCTATCAGACTATATTGCCCACCACCTTTCTTGCTGCAGTCATCTACAGACATCACCGTCACTGCTGCTCATTTCCTAATAGTATGAGCACCTGGCTCACCATCACTCCCTCGACACTACTCCAGTCATTTAAAAAATTTCAACATACAATCAAGCCACCCAACAATATAGCCTCGAAGCCTTGTTCTGTTTGTTCCTCTAGCTTACCCCAACATACTGGTATTCTGCCCACACACCCTCTTTACTGCACTAGCACCAAAACTCTGAACCCACCCTACTCTCTGACTGCTACCTACCAGCTTTACAGGTCATTTCTTCCAGTACCTTCCAGACAATCTTTTTGCCTGATCAGTTCTCTCTCATTTTTTCAGTGTCCAGCATTACCCTCATGTCCTCACTTTCCTCCTCACCCAGCCAGGATTCTGTGGATGAGCACCAGGATTATTCCACTGCCTTGCATACACCTTCCCAACCCCCTCACTCCTCCCCCAGAATATTTGCCCAGCAGAACTCTAATACTCCATGTCTGAAAGCAGCTATGCATGGCTAAAGAACACCACACAACCATTCCAACTGCTCTTTAAGTTCATCACCATGAATTTCAAGTGGGCCCTCAGCTTTTTCCCGTTAGCAACCCTACATTTCTCTAGTCCCCAAGGGAAATGACCTCCCCTATAGCTCTCTTTAAACTCCAACACCAATCCCCAATCTTTATGCTCTGACTCGCACAAAATCAATCAGAGAACTACCTTATCTTTCCATCTTAAAATATCTAAACCCAGCTGCACCGACATGTATGTACTCTGCCTTCCCTCCTGTTGTAAAGGAGTGAAATATTCTTTCTCCTATCTTTGGGAATATCAACCTCTCTATTTCTAATAGAACACAAGCTGTACAAAATGCTGGCATTTAATAATATTTGCAGAATTGAATTATTCTGATCATAATGTACAAACATGTTGTGCCATTTCCCAGCCCAAACAAATAAAACCTCCCTGGAATTCATGTCCGCTTTGACTGCTGCCTTCTTTATCTGCCTGCACTCTGACTCCCATTCTCCCCTCAACCCACTCTGATTAGCTTCCTAAACATCACTATACCTAACTAATTCTTGACAAAGTAAGCAATAACTTCCATCTTAACAAATCCAACAATCAACTCTAAGGTCTCACCTTATTTAACCATTCCCTTAAACCCGCACGAAGTTGTAAATTTAAGATTTTGTATTTTGGGAATGCCGAGAGAGCTCAACAGGTTGAGCACTTGCCTTGTAACCTCAAGCTCTGGGGATCGAATCTCACCTGCCCCATGAAAACCCATATGTTGAGCTGAGGCGTGCCTCCCATGTGGAAGGCCCCCAGTTTGACTCCCACCCACATGGCCCCACATCCACCTGTGTGGAATGAAAGAAACTATGTCACAACTAACGATGTACAACTATGGAGACTGCTCTGGGCCCTCCCCCTTCTTTCTGTCTCTCAAACAGTAAAAAAAAAAAAAAAAAAAAAAAAGATTTTGTACTTTATTGCACCTATGTTATAACTTAAACATTAGAAAACTTCAATGGAAAGATTTTTAGACGATTTTTTTTTTAACATTATTTCTTTATTATTTTTATTTATTTATTTATTTATTTTTTGACAGAGACAGAGACAGAGAGAGATACAGAAACAGAGACAGAGAGAGAACTGAACTGGGGGAGCTCCCAGTTCAGCATATGATTCCGCCTGGGCCGGGGCTGGGATTTGATCCGTGGTCCCCGGCACTGCAAAGTGAGCGCTCAACCCACTAAGCCATCCCAGCTTCCCCTGGAAAGATTTTTAGATCAGACACAGTTGTAAAGAAAATTAGTGAATTGGAAGATAAATC